>JABUQX010096316.1:27500-37337 GCA_015478945.1 Trachelipus rathkii
CCAGGAAATTAGGCAAACTAATAGGAGTCCTTCCTATGATCTCTCCTCACTATGGTCCTCCGTTGTAGAAAATCAAACTTCTTTAAAGCTGAAACTTACAATGTCATTAACAAGAAATGAAAATATATTGGTATAACATATACTGTAGGTCCAAGATTGTTAAAATATGATCATCTAACGAGATTATATTATTAAATATTATATCTATGACTTTTTATTCTTTCGTTCAATAACTTGTATAAGTAGGCTGAAAAAATCTTTAAAGACCTAGCTTAGTCTCACATAATTATTATTACCCTCTAACTTATAATTACAACTTGAGATGGATTATTTTGATTAGAGTTTAAACGCACGTCTAAAAACAATAAAGCATATAAAATTTCAACAAAATATTTAAAAGAATATCCAACTCTTTCATACACTTAGGTGACTTAACTATAATGCCATAATTATTAATGTTAAAAAAAATGGGTTCATGGGCTGTGCTTGAAGTATAACGAATTTTTATCTAAACTGAAACTGTCATCTTGAAGAACTGTATTTATGACATAAACATATAACATATATAATTCTTTTGCGCATTTAAATCAAAACCAACACTAAGCTTGTTATATATACAATTTCTCTATCTATATAAATGACAAAAAAAAAGTTTATCAACTCAATATTAGACATAAAATTAGTGTGGTAATTACAAAAATGAATGTCAGATATTAATTTCATTTGGATTAGAAGACATGTGGACACAACACTGCATGATGCAGTAGACGTTGCAGCTAGGGATTATTCTGTTATGTATACCTGCTGCTTTAAAATATTCAATCACTAAATTTAATATATTAATAGTAAAGAATTGCAGCTTATCAGAAGACACTTATAATCATCGTAAAGATCTTTCTATATCTATTTAGCCTCGGATCCTAGTTCAAGATGACCTAGTATAAATGAACATGAAGACGAGAACATATTGAATTGGTTAGACCTAGAGTGTATTGCCCTTTATTTAATGTGATTCACCTTTTAGAGGAAACTCCAATCATGTCATAATTGTTCAAAAACATTTATTCTAAAACATATCTTTATTAACCGCCTTACTATTTTTGATCATCATAAAAATATGGAAGAAAATTCGTTTTAATTTTTCTGTGACTGTTAATTTATAAAATATCCTTGTTTGAACCTATTCTAAAATCTTACATAATCTTCTTAGAGAAGTTAATTTATTTTATGTTCTTTCAAAACTTACACCTGTATGTACAGAAGAATAGGAGGATTGCTGAACCTGTCAAATTAGATGCACTTGTCATTGCCCTCGTCGGTTCTATGCACGTTGAATTTATAAAAATATACAAGCACACAATTATATATATAATTAGCAAAAGAAAGGAACGAAAAATGTTGTAATAAGTTTCAGACTCATGTTATTTATTGTTGGACTCAATCACGAACTCTGCTGAATTTGACCGAATACGAGAAGTCTGCTAAGATTGGTTGAGTCCCCCGAATATTCGAGTCCTGGACTAGAACATGGTACATCACTAATATATATATATATATATATATATATATATATATACTATATAAGGCATATAGCAGAGTAGCAGAGCGTTATATAGCATATATATTAAATATATATATATATATATATATATTGCAAGAGAACTCTTATCTGATTTCTTATATCGACATTAAATTCGAGAAAGAGTTCTGTGGAGGAAGTCTAATTTCCTCGAAAGAATGGATCGTAACAGCAGCTCAGTGGTCCATGGCAAATCGGCAAAAGCAGTCTGTCTTTAATAACAGAAAGGTGAAGTTATATATATATATATATATATATATATATATATATATATATATATATATATATATATATATATATATATATATATATATATATATTATATATATATATATATATATATAGTAAATAGCAGCATATATATATATATATATATATATATATATATATATATAGAGTATATAAGAGTATATATATATATATATATATAGTATATATATATATATATATATATATATATATATTAAGTATATATATATATATATATATATATATATATAATAAAAAAGTTGTGTATATATATATATATATATATATATATATATATATATATATATATATATATATATATATATATATATATATATATATATATATATATATTATTTTTTATATATTATTATAAGGTGGATTTTCTCTAGGTAATATCTACGAAGTACCCGGACTGGGTATCGAACCCGTTCCCTGTGCCTCGCGGCCCTTCATTTACCAATGATTAGTCATTTACTCTATTTTCAGATCAACACAGATTAATCTTAAACATCTTTGTGTGGTATCAAAATTACGACGTTATAAAATTGTTAATGACGTTTTCAAGTTCTTCTCAGAGTAAGGGATCCATTCGTCATTAATGAAGATACCAACCTAGTTGTATTCATAACGAAAATAAATAAAAATTATGTAAATACAATTATCAATAATAATAATACACAATAATAATAATAATAATAATAATACACACACACACACACACACATAATAATAATAATAATAATAATAATAATAATAATAATACATTGACTCAAGGAATATGGTTAAAAGTACTGAAGAATTTTTACTTAAATTAGATCTTTGAAAATTTAACACCCCATGACAAGATTTATTCTTTAGATGTTGAAAGCTTATTCATAAACATACCTGTAGAGAGAGAGATACAATTGAGATATTATTAGACAACAGGTCTTACAACCATCCTTCATTACAACCTCCAAATTAAAATTGTTTTAAAAATCTTTAACCAAATGCACTACTGTGTCTCCGAATTCGATGGAAAACATATATTCAGGTGGATGGTATTTCCATGGGGTTCCTCACTTGGACCAACGTTCGCTGACTTTTACATATTGCATATTGAAAACTTAATATTAAGCAAAAATAAATCTTTAATCCCTGACTATATATACGATATGTTGATGAAACCTTCGTTCAAACGTGATGAAGATGTTAATGTATTTATTGAAGAACTCCAAAATTTAAGTGTCCTAAATTTTACTTTTTAAAAAAAAGAACTCCTTCCATTTTTTAGACGTAAACATCTCTTGATCCAAGTGGAGCCCTCACCACAAGTATTTACATGTCAAACCTACTGACAAAAGCCTATAGACTTGATGTGATACTGAACTATTTTCTTTAAACGGATATTTTCATAATTAAATCGATCTACTGTTTGCGATCTAAAAAAGAATGTCAAGAATTAAACAGAATCTTACTAATAATAACTTTCCCCAATATCTACTAGATAAAATCATTAAAACTTTTATATAAATAAGAAAATTGTCGAAGAAAAAAGCAGAAGATAAAAGGGACAGTTTTCTTTTTTAGATCGCAAACAATAGATCAGATTTAATTATGAAAATATCCGGTTAAAGAAAATAGTTCGTATCACATCAAGTCCAAATTTAAAAACGAAATAAAACTTAGATGTTACTACAAAGCCATTGAAACTTTCTTCAATGTTTTCTGAAAGAGCTGGACTAAGGAGAATGTAAATCATGTAGTATACCAATTTAACTGTAACAAAGATGGCAGTAATGCCTCTTACACTAATAATTCTCTCAAACTCCGTTTCTCCACAATATAGATACAGGCCCAGTAAGATCTTTGAACACTTGAAGAACGAACATGGGAACTCCCAAACCCAATCTCGACATTTATCTTTGACATCTTACACCGAGCGGGAAATTTCTTTGAATTGAGGCTGGCTGAGTCTCTCTCTAATAAAAAGCACAAGCCGATTATCAATATTCAAATACAATGAATGGAAAATTTTTGAACATTTTAGGTTTAGCTAGATAGAATCTCTGAAAAGTTTTTTTTAATTCGTGATCATAAATTTGCTGAAGTTATAAAGCTTTAATTCTTACTTCACACTTATATTTAAATAACATTTACTATTTTGTTTCATCAATTGTTAGTCTTGAACTCGTTCTCGATGATGCCCTGGAAGTGGGCAGGCGAAAGATTTAGATTAAAGTTCAGGTTGCGGTTGTTGTATAACGGAGATGAAAATCAAGCGGATAAATTGATTTTATTTGCATGTGTAAAATTAAATTCCATATTGCATTTAGAAGGAACTGCCGTCTTGAATTTTTTGTAGCTTCAAATTGATTTATTTCCAATTATTTATTTACTTATATATATATATATAAGGTTATAGCAGCAGCAGCAGCAGCAGCAGTAGCAGTATATATATATATATATATATATATATATATATATGTTATGGGTGGCAAGATATAAGGTTATAAGGCAGCAGCAGCATAAGGTAGAAAAGGGAGCATGAGCAAGGGAAAGAAGGGAGGCGTGGTCGTGATTTACAGCCACAGGAGACAGTTTAGTGTTTGGGATGATAAAGTAAATTTTTTTTAACAACAACGTCGGCTCGAGCCCCCTAAAAAATTAAAATTTTCCCAAAAACAAAAATTATTTCACCAAATTTGGGGCCTGGAGCCGACGGGGGACAGGAGGACGTTTGACCTGAGGGATTGAGGAAATTTCGCGACAATTGTAAAAGTTCAAAGAGCGGGGGTTCCAAGAGACATCCCCGAGGGATTAGCCCCCGTCGTTCACCGGGAGTGCCGAGACCCCGACGTGCCATCTTTGTGGTTACTCCTAGGTATTCTTTGCAAAAAAATTTACTAAAAAAAAAAAAAAAAAAGGTAAATCCCATCCTTAGAATTTTGGGCTATTCAAATACATAATTTGTTTTACCAGGACTCCGTCGCTTTCTAGCTACATACTGTGAGCATTAAAAAGATTTGACCATCTATATATATATATATATATATATATATATATATATATATATATATATAGTAGTATAGTAGAGAGTATATATATATATATATATATATATATAAGTATATATATATATATATATATATATATATATATATATATATATATATATATATATATATATATATATATATATATATATATATATATATATAAAATAAATAATAAATATTAATAAAAAAAAAACAAAAAATAAAAATAAAATGAATTGGAAAATAACTCGAATTTGAAGCAATAAAATAAAAAAGTAAGTTCTTTTTATAGTAAATCGAATTTTTAATTTTAATTTTGATATAAAATATTATCAACCTTTCCAATACTAAATTATTTTGAGCACCATGTATTTGTATTACTTAAGGTCCAGCGGTTGTTCTATTTTATTCTTAGAATAGTCCTTAAAAAATCAATCATGAAGGTTGATACATTTAGAAAATTGGAAAAGGCTTTCGATATGTTGACATATTATTAATAATATTATTATTAATATTACATATTATTATTAATATTAATAATATTACATACATTAATACACAATACAATAACCTTCATTATCAGCATTTGTTTAATGAGAAGCTGCTTCGAGTATTTCTTTCAATAGAAGAGGCCTTCCTGAAGGTGAAACACTTATGTAGCAATATTTAATACTTTCGCCAAGGGAATAATATTTAATATCTTGATAAATAATAGTTCAATAACAAAAATATGGCTGGGGCCTTGAGTACTTAAAGTTAGGAGATAGTTAACTACATTGACTTACAATGTAAGTTAACTTCTCTAACTTTTAAATTTATTAATTTCATTTATATTTTTGTTATTAATTTACACAACATTTATTTTATCATCAAAATTGTTAAAATATTTTAAAATAAAATTTATTCCTTTGAAAATGTCCGAAGTGTACGGACGAAAGCTTGGTACTATACTTAAATTAATTGTTTAATTTTATTCAAGAATCATTTTAAAGAAAATTTCCTTTGTGAAAGAAATACTTTAAGGAGGCTTGAAAAAGCATCAAAATCATACAATAATAATAATAATAATAATCATAATAATAATAATACATACATAATAATATTATTAATATTACATATTATTAATAATATTAATAATAATAATAATAATAATATTATTATTATTATATTATTTATTATTATTATTATTATTATTATTATTATTATTATTATTATTATATTATTATTATTATTATCATTATTATTATTATTATATTATTATTATTATTATTATTATTATTATTATTATTATTATTATTATTATTATTATTATTATTATTATCATTATTATTATTATTATTATTACATATTATTATTATTATTATTATTATTATTATTATTATTATTATTATTATCATTATTATTATTATTATTATTATTATTATTATTATTATTATTATTATTATTATTATTATTATTATTATTATTATTATTATTATTATTATTATTATTATTATTATTATTATTATTATTATTATTCGAAAATATAAACTGAACCAGGTGTAATCCTTTTGACAATATTTACATTTGCTATATATATATATAGTATATATATATATATATATATATATATATATATATATATATATATAAGGTTGTTGGTAAAGAAATATATATATATATATATATATATAAACAGTATATGTTAGAAATATATTAAACCCAATATTTATAAAGCCATTACATGCATATAAATATATATATATATATATATATATATATATATATATATATATATAGTATATATATATATATATATATATATATATATATATATATATATATATCGAATCTCTAACTAAACTTTTTTACAATATCCGACTAACACTCTGGTAACATGTCTCGAAAACCTTGAGCATCCTAACTTCTATATTTCATGGTTTAAAATCTTTCTTCAGCTATTATTATCTTGTGTTTCTGCTCTCCTAATAGATCAGATTTTCTGGCCTTTTTAAATATCTTACTATTTCTCACGAGACTACTTCTTTTTCAAATGCCGAGGTCCTCTACTTAGGGGCCTTCAACATACATCGCACTGAATAGTTGGGCTCCTCTCACACTGACACAGGTGGGAGGGAGACTACATTCAATATTCTAACTATATATATATATATATATATATATATATATATATATATATATATATATATAAGAATAGTAGTATATAGTATATAAAAATATGTATATATAATATATATATATATATATATATATATATATATATATATATATATATATCGGTATATGCAGGTATATAAATATAGATGAAGAAACTTACATACATGCCAGAACGTCCTAACCAATTTTTAAACACTCTTGACCAATGCTTCACCACTTTACTTCTAGCTACAAATATACAATTTTCCTCCTATTGATAGCTCTGACCACAATCTTGTGGCTTTTAATTATAACACTTTCTCTCCAGCAGCTCCTAAACGTGCTTTCTGGCACCTCAAGAGGGCTAATTGGGAGGCAGTGAGTTGCTTCTTCTCTACCTACCCTTGGTGTGAATCTTTCTTGGGCAGGTTCATTCCATCTTCTGCTAAATCTTTTTCTCCCCAAATCAGTGGTTCTATGGCACCTGTTCTCATGTTCTTCAGGATAGAAACAATGCCTCTCCTTCTCCTATCACTCTTGCTAATTTTTGTTCAAATCGGAATCGCTGCAGGGATATTATTCTTCAGGTTAAGCTTGCTTTCAAGAAAAGGGAGTGCGCTAACTTCTTTGGATCTCCTACTGATAAAAATTTCTGGACCCTTGCCAAAAACATCTTTAATAACTTCTGTAAAATCTGCCTTTTCTCCTCTTATTCACTCTGATGGAACTGTAGCTAATGCTCCTTCTGAAAAGGCTAATATCTTCGGCCTCCTTTTTTCATCTAATTCTACCCTGGATAATTCTGGCAACCCTCCTCCTACTCCTTATCCTCCAAGATGTCCCATGGCTCCTCCAGTGGTTACACATGATAGGATAAATGGAATCTTGAGATCTATGAACGTCAGGGAGGTTAATGGCCCGGATAGCATTACTCCCCATGTTTTGAGGGAGCGTGCTTCCGAGTTGACGCCTGTCCTCATTCGAATTTACTCTCTATGCCTTAATTCTAACACCTTTCCTCAGTGCTGGAAGCGCTCATATGTTAAACCTATCCCGAAGAAAGTTAGTCGCTCAAAATGCTTCTAACTATCGTCCTATAGTTCTTATATATATTCTATCTAAAATCTGAAACTCTTCTCAAATTCCGTTTCCTTGATCATCTGGAATCTCATTACCTCCTTTCTGATCAGCAGTATGGTTTTCGTCGTTTGAGGTCAACTTGTGACATTCTTTCCTATCTCACTGATTTATGGTCTTTTGCCTTTACGGACTATGGGGAGTCGTGTGTGGTGGCGCTTGACATATCGAAAGCCTTTGACCGGGTATAGCATGCGTTGCTACTCTCTAAGCTCTCTTCCTTTGGGCTTCCTCCTTCCCTTTGCTCACTTATATCTAGTTTTCTCTCCGATCGCTCCCTATAGGCACTTGTTGATGGAACGATCTCTTCTTCCTTTCCTGTTAATTGTGGTGTTCCACAAGATTCTGTTCTATCTTCAACTTTATTCTTACTTTTCATTAACGATCTGTCAGCTGCATTTCTAACTCTATCAATTCTTATGCCGACGACTCAACTCTCCATTCTTCCACTCATTTCAAATCTGCTCTCCTTGAATTGTTTCTCGACTTCAGCTTTCCTATTCAACTCTTGCCAATCTGGATGGGATTTCCCGGTGGGATTGCCTCAACTTTGTGAAGTTCAACTCTTTAAAAACTCAACTTCTTCAAATCTTCCTCTTAAAAACACCTCCCAACTTTCCTATCTTCATCGATGGTTCTCCCGTCTCACCTTTAGACAATATAAATATTCTTGATCTCAACATAAGCAATAAACTACCTTGGAAACCTCATATCCCAATGGTTGCTAAGGTGGCCTCAAAAAAGCTGGGAGTTCTGTTCGGGTTGCGAGAATTTTTTTCTTCCAAATAGTTACTCCTATTATATAGGGGTCTTATCGGCCCTTGTATGGAGTACTGTTCCCACACTTAGGAGGGGTTCTCCGGTTCCGCCCTTTTTTTGGACAGAGTTGAGCCTAATGCTAAAAGATTGATAAACTGTTCCCTACTTTCAAACTCCCTTGACCCTATATTCTGCGACGTGACATTGGTGCACTATCTCTTTACTATAGGTATTACAACGGCAGATGCTCGAGGGAGTTGTCCCCCCTCATTGCCCCACCAATGCGTTGCCCTCGTTTCACAAGGGGTGTCCTTCTTTCCAATGAATCCTGTGTGAATATTGGGAACCCCATACTTGTTCTTTGTGATGCCTCCTTCTTTCCAACCACCTCTTTTCTGTGGAACTCTCTGCCTTCATCTGTTTTTCCTGCTGTATTTAATCTCCCTCTTTTTAAATCCTCCGTCTGCGGTCATCTCGGAGATTTGCGCAGGCTTGGGATAATGTGTGAGGTTTCTTCACGAGGGCGGCAGGCCTCACAACCCGGCCCTTCATATTTTGCTTGAATTAACTCAAGGACTAGCCTCTGCTATCAGATGCACTGACAAGCTCACTCTGGTTTGGAAAACACAAAAAGGAAAAAAAGTTTAAAGAAAAGATATCAATTAGAGCTCGTTCCACTGACAGGGTGAACACCCTTCCTGGGAGATTATTTTCATTAATAACTCAAGAACTAGCCTTTGGTTGGTGTCGGATGTACTGACAAGCTTATTCTTCTGGTTTGGGAGGCACAAGAAGCAAAGGGGAGTTTAAATTCAAGAAGATATCAGAAGCTCGTTCCACTTGCAGGGTGATACACCCTTCTTGGGAGATGATGAAGAAGATGAAGATATATATACTCGTGTATTTTCATATTTCTAACAGGAGGAAGATTACGTCAAATATGTAATTGAAGAAATT
>JABUQX010096317.1:0-5000 GCA_015478945.1 Trachelipus rathkii
AACTTGCTAGTATATGATACTAATAATGAATTTACGTGGTAACTGAACACGATTCAAAAAAGTTCCGGAAATATTTTAAATATTTTTTTTAAAAAAGTAATTTTTTAGTAATATTTTGTTTTTATTTTTTATTCGGGTAATATTCTTTGCTTTTGGAGATTGTTATTTTATTAACTAAAAGGCAAATTCCCCAAAATGTAACCGCAAAGTAATGGGGCGAGGGAAGCAGGCATTACCAGGGCATTATCCCCTCCGAAGGCAGGGGTAAGCCTAAAAAACCCGCTTTACACCCCTTCGGGGGTGATCCCCGCGTCACCGGATTCAGCCCTTTGCAAATGGGCGCAATCCCTTTGGTGATTTCTCTCGGAAGTGATGTGTTGCTTTAGATACTCTTGGCTTAATGAAACTGTTTATTCGTAAGTTAGGTACGTTATGTTAAATATTACTAATAGTGACAGCTTACAAGTGAGATTGTTCAGGTTTCGGGCCCTGAGAGATTTTTGCTAAATGTACCCTATACGTTTATTCATAGTTTCAGAAGATCGTTAGAGTACTACCTTCGAGAACGAATGACACTTCCTTGATTTGTAAGATTTGGTGTCAATCTCCGTAGTTGTACAAATGCCCTGTGGAATATGCGTTTTGGATAAATATTTTCACGTGCCTTTGTTTTTACGTTAGTGATTGCTGTAGATAATACATAGGGTGTTTAACTGATGAAACTGATAATCAGCGGGAACGAGAAGTATGGAGGGACAAATGAGTATTTAATGACCTGTAAACTACTTTCCTATTGATAGTAGGGAATTGTTCAGTGATGTAGCGGGTTATTCATAACGTGAGGTATGTTAGGTTTTGGCTTTTGTACATTATAATTCTTAGTTCTGGTATACTGGATTATTGCTTAGTCATTATTGATGCCCTGAAAACTTTGTTTGTGTGGGCAAAATATTCGTAGGTTAGTAATATTAAGAACTTATTTTTTATGTTATATTTATCCGAAATGACACTCGAAATATGAACTTGAATCAAATAGGTCAATAGATCATAGGCGGGTGGGTGGGGAGGGGACTGCAGGGACGGGTGGTTTAATAATACTGATTTACTGATTTATTGCTTTAAAATCAGTAAACTATTACGCTTTACTGCGATATTTTATTCAAAAAACTTTTTTTAATGTTATTGTTCCTGGGTAAAACTTTGTTAATTTTTATGTTTTGTTTGGTTAAAAACTTTGTTGGTAAGGTTATGATAAATGTTGTTAAATATTACTAATGTTTAAGGTAAAAATACCTTGACATGTCTCAAACCAGATACGTTTTTGAAGGTGTGAACAGGTTTTACGTTTCTGTATGCTATAGATGTAGTATACTTTTAATGTGTGGTTTGAAGACGGAGTATACGCGACTTGTAAATTTTGACAGTAATTCTGCGTCGCAGGGTCGCCCGTTACTGCCGGTCTCTGTGACATATCAAGTGATGACACTATTCACTATAATAATTCTTAGATTACACGAAAGGGGTGATGATTAATGTGCCTATTCGCCATCTTGAGTTTGATAGCTACAGAGAATACTTGTGGTATGTTGGCGTTAGTATCAGAGATCTGTGGTCAGTGTTAGAGGGTACATGTCGGTTCATCTTATTAAATGGCCTCAAACGCTTTCTGAACAGGCTCGGTCTCAGATTTCGAACAAGTGTTATTTATTTATCTTTAATTGATATTTATAGATTATATCTAAGGGTGTTCATAGCGAAATTTTCTATGAGCTTGGAAGATCATAGTAACGACCTATATAGATGCGAACGCCGTAAGCTGGGAAAGAGAGTTGGGCGCACGATGGTCCTGCAGGAGACGGGGTGGTTTGATTTTACTGCAATTAATAATCAGTAATACTATTACACTTCTACTATGATAATCCTTTATTCAAAGAAACTATTTTTATGTTATGTAAGTATAGAATTTGAAACTCTTGTTATATTTATGTTACGGTTTGGGATAAACTTTTGTTATGTTTGCCAATATTTGTTGGGAATTATGATATTTAGGTAAGGTTATGATGAATTTTTTGTTAAATATTTATAGGAAGTTTATATGTCAAATTATTATACAATCCGATGGATGTTAGGCAATACAATGCTTAAAAGAAGTGTAAGTAGGGTGTACCTGGTTTGTAATCAACGAAATAGTGTTAGGTTACTTTTACTGTTGTTAGTATAGAACTTTTGTTAAATTTTAGTAGTTAATTCGTTTGTAAGGTGTATTAAGGTTTGTTCGTACATATATATATATAATTATCTTAGTTTCACGGTAATGTTTGATATTTAAGCATGTTTATATTATTGTGTAAAACATTTGTTCTACAGCGGTTAGCATACTATAATTGATCCAGTGTTATGTTACTATGATTAAAAGAACTCTTATTTTCCTGGTGTTACTTGTCCATAGATTTATCCGAAAATGAATACTTGAAATGTGATCTGAATCAATAGATCAATAGATCAAAAAGGTCATGATGGTGGGTAAGGGGTGGGGACTGAGAGCGTAGGATACGGGTGGTTTTGATTTGAAAACTGATTCTTACTAATTTACTTGTCTTACATAATTCAGTAAACTATTATCGTGACAACTTGTTACGATGAATAAGGATAAAGTCTCTTTTTGATTGTCCACAGGGATCTATTTTTTGTAAGTATGTTTTGGAATAAAACTAGTTGCTATTTTTATGTTATTTTTTTGGATAAAACTTTGTTATGGTTGCAATTATTCGTTGGGGATAATGATATTTAGGTAAGGTTATGATGAATTTTTGTTAAATATTACGAAGTTAATGTAAAAACTTTGTTAGGCGTTAGCATTATATTCGTTGGGGATTATGATATTTTGGTAATGGTTATGATGAAATTTTTGTTAAATATTACGAAGTTAATGTAAAAAACTTGTTAACGTTAGCATGTAATATTGTTTGTAGTATGATAATTAGACAGGGTTATACTAAATTGTATCTGATAACTCTAGTGAAACAGGAAATACAAATACACACGTGAAACGAATTGCTCGTAAGACCTGGGTATGAAAATATAATTTTGTATCCTGTGTTAGTTACTTCGCTGTCGTTAAGTACGGAATTTTGTTAATTTTAACCGTTTATTCGTGTTTGAGCTGTGTTTAGGTTTGTTATTGTACATTATATTCTTAGTTCAGGTAATGCCATGTTAAGAGATATGCTTGAAAAGTATGAATAGGTTACGTTTTACATGAATGTTAGTTACTTTACTGTGTTAAGTTGTAGAACTTTGTTTTAATGTTAAAACGGTTTATTCGGGCGTAATTGTGTTAGGTTGTTGTTGCACACATTTTTTCTTAGTTCTGGGTTATGCTATGTTAGCTTTATTGATGTGAAAACTTTTATACGTTAGCAATAATATACGTTGATCAGTATAATAATTAGCCAATGTTATGATAATTTTTTGTTAAAAATATTACATGTTAATGTAAAATTACCATTGTTATGTTAGAGAAATGCCTTGACAAAGTGTGAATAGGTTACGTTTTTGCATGTTATGTTAGTTACTTTACTGTTGTTCAATGTGGAATTTTGTTAACGTTAAATTTATTCATGTTTAAGGTGTGTTAGGTTTGCAGTTGTGGATTATATTCTCAGTTCAGATGATGCTATGTAAGCTTAATTAAAGTGAAAACTTTGTTACGTTAGCCTATATTCGTTGATCAGTAGGATAATTAGACAAGGTTATGATAATTTTTTGTTAAATATTACCATATTAATCTAAAAATTAACATTGCTATGTTAGAAATATGCTTGACAAGTATGAATAGGTACGTTTTTTGTATGGCTATGTTAGTTACTTTAACTGTTGTTAAGTGTGGAACTTTGTTAATGTTAACAGTTTATTCGTGTTTAAGGTGTGTTAGGTTTGTCGTTGTACATTATATTCAGATCAATAGATATATAGATCAATAGATCAGTAGATCAATAGATCAACAGATCAATAGATCACGGGCTGATGGATAGAGTGAGATGGATGGTTTGATTTACTGATTTATTGCTTTAGGATATGTAAAATATGACATTTTTACTGAAAAATATGGCTTGAATCAATAGATCAATAGATCAATAGATCACTAGATCAATAGATCACGGAAGGGGTGAGGAGGTTAGTTTGATTTACTGATTTACTGATTTACTGCTTTAGGGTATGTAAAACGCGACAATTTTAGTAAAAAAAATATGACTTGATTCAATGGATCATTAGATCAATAGATCAATAGATCAATAGATCAATAGACCAATATATCAACAGATCACGCAAAGGGTGGGAAGGGCAGTTTGATTTACTGATTTACTGCTTTAGGGTATGTAAAACGCGACCATTTTAGTAAAAAATATGACATGAATCAATAGATCAATAGATCAATAGATAAAAAGATCAATGGACCAATAGATCACAAAAGGGATGGGGGAGGGCAGTTTGATTTATTGATTCACTGATTTACTGCTTTAGGGTATGTAAAAACTTAAATTTGTAAGTTATAAACATAAAAAGAATAAGAAATTTTATTTATTTATTTATTTATTTATATATATATTTTTTTCTTTTTTTTCTTGATGGCTCGAAAACCATCATTTTCGAAATCTACAGACCCGATAACATATATAAAGACACCAATTTTGTATCATTACACAAATATTTTTTAACTCGGCACTGACATCGGAGCCAGCACCGGTGCAGCTGTCAACTCCTACTCCTCTGAGTCAGACTCCTTCTCCATTCTTTCCTTCCTTATTCAGAATTCGTTCTTCTTCCTTCCTCCTTCGACCTCTGTTTCGTACTCTGTGCTTTTTTCAGTCGGGACAACCTCTGTGGGGGATCCTAGACACCCTGTTCGGATTTAGAGCTATTAAATTCGAGATTTACAGGTTCGATAACATATATAAAGATACAAATATTGTTGTTATACGAATATTTATTAACTCAGC
>JABUQX010096317.1:12500-15000 GCA_015478945.1 Trachelipus rathkii
TCTTTGGAGCTGTTATGCGACTTTCCATGCTTTGCAACCTTTAAGATGGTGATGGACGGAGATTCATAGAAAAGTGACCCTGAATTCGTCTATTGGCGTACTGTATCGAAAAGAATAAAAAGTTAATTGATTGCGAATTAGGCGAATTAAATGACTCTTGAGCAAAGAAAACGAAGAATTACTCACCATTATTTAAAGAATGATGCTTGTTGATCGAAGCATGAAGCATCCTTGGTGTTGAAAGATTTTTTGTCTCTCATCGGGGATGTTTAGAGGCGAGTAACCTCCCTTCCTCCGCTCTTGAGTAAAGTAGTAGGTTTGTTGTTTCGGAAAGTCCGATTGGCATTTGAAGCTGTCCCAATCCATATCTTAGAGATGGAAGCTATCTACTTATGGCGATATTTACCTTAAACCATAAATAGACAGTATTAAACAGTGAATAATTAATTAGGAAGCCATAGGATTTGTAATAAGTTTAACCATATATAAACGGTCGTATAAAGGCTTAATACAAATTTTAACCTAGGTAATTTGATTCGAATAGACAGGGAACAAATAGGTTCCTAAATGTCCGAAATGAAAGCATTCGTCCTAAGCTATTACTTTTATGGGCAGAATAAAGATTCTAAAAAATGACTCGAACGTATTCGATTTGAACTATTGCTATTCTTGGGTAGAACTGTGATGTTCTTAAAATGACCCGAATACTTTCTAGAATTTGTCAATTAAGACGCATTCTAATATTTGAGATAGATAAAGAAAATGTCTTTATAAGACAATTCTTAATTTAATTTGAAATGAATATAGGTAATTGAAGCCTGAAATTTCAGGTAAGAAAGCACGACTAATAAAAATTAGACGAAATGAAGCCCAATCGAATGCATTTGGAATTTGTCACTTAAGACGCATTCCTAATTGAAATTTGATATTGAAATAGACTTGTAAAGTTATACCTTTGTATTAAAGAAGCTCACAAAATACTTACAAGATCTGGAGAATTTATGAAACAAACCTAGGCATCCACGATGATAGCTGATAGATCCTTAAGATTGCAGTTACTTGAGAACTGCTGCAATAACTACTTATGTTTCGTCAATGCTAATGAAGGAGGACTTCTCAACATCAAAGTGTTTGCTGTGGCATTAGAATCCAAATCTAGAAAGAATTTATGAGAAGTGATCAGGTATTATAAACTTAACAAATTAAGCCGTTTTGAATAGGATTAGATTATTCTTAAACTGAGATGACAAGATATTCAGCGCTCTATCCTATCCTTGGATATGCGTACTTGATAATTTAGTTGAAATGAGCACTACATCGTTAGACAAGATTTAAGTGCTAAGCGATAGAAACTTCGACTAAGTCGAAAGAGCCTTTTATAAAAACTCGATCGTTTGAGCTTAAAAGGTAGTAACTGGTCGTACGAGCTTCAAGTAGTAACTGATCGTACGAGTTTCTAGTAGTAACTGAATAGTACGAGTTTCAAGTAGTAACTCGATCGTTCGAGCTTAAAAGGTAGTAACTGGTCGTACAAGTTTCGAGTAGTAACTGTTCGTACGAGTTTCAAGTAGTAACTGAATAGCTTTTAGAAGCTTTCTTAAATGATGCCTTTGAAAAATGGAGTTAAAACCCTCTCCCCCATTTTTGACATATATTTGAAACGATGTATTTAGAAATAACAGTTTTTAAAATATATATATATATATATATATATATATATATATATATATATATATATATATATATATATATATATATATATATATATATATATATATATTATATATATATATTTTATCTATATTAATATATATATAATATATATATATATATATTATATATATATATATATTATATAAAAATGTAAATAAAAAAGAACATTTAATGGGAAGGTAAAGAATTTACTGCCTTCTCCAACATTGAACCACCGCCATGTTGCAAATGAGAACAATATACCTGCTGCTGTACGACTGGCTATCCTCCCAACCCTAAAAAATAGGATTCAAGGACAGCTATAAAGCAACCCGAGCTCCCCTTCAAGTGCGACATCGCCAGGTGTCCAGCCTGTCCTATCCCTTGCTCTTTATATTAAAGATGTTAAATATTGCATATTGATCGAAATTATATAAGATGTAAATAAAGAAGAACATTTAATGGGAAGGTAAAGAATTTACTGCCCCTTTCTCCGTGATTGAAACCAATCGCATGTTGCGAAATTAATTTACATCTTAATATAAGTTGCGATTAAATATGCAATATTTAACATCTTCTAATATAAAAAACGAGGATAGGACAGCTGGACAACCTGGTTGATGTCCGGCTTGAAAAGGAAAGCTCGGTTGCTTTATACATCGTTCTTGAAATCCAACTTTTTAGTGTTGGAGGATAGCTCCAGGTCGTAAAGCACCGGGTAATATTGTCCAATTCCGCACATGGCGGTGGTTTCAATGTTGAGAAGGCAAAAGTAATTCTTTACCTTCCATTAATGTTCATTCTTTAT
>JABUQX010096317.1:20000-32500 GCA_015478945.1 Trachelipus rathkii
GCAGTAGTAGTAGGTGGTAGTAGAAGTAGGTTGGGTGTTGTGTGTAGTTTTGTGTGAGCAGTGTTTATGTGTTGTGGGTAGTGTTGTGGTGTGTTTTTTTTTTTGTGTGCAGGCAGTGTTTAGTGGTAAGTGTATGTTTTGTACAAGTGAAAGGTGGGGAGAGAAAGATATAAGATTGATAAGTTTTGTGTCTGTCTCCTTTTTCCTAGATCGTGCAAAATGTTGTCCTTCTCTTTTCTTCTATCCAATGATGTCTGTGGAACTGTGAGAAATGTGGAAGAGGAAGTAACGAAGATGATGGACAAATGTGCTTTTCCTTAAGTACCTTGTCGACCAAGTCGGCAGTAGAAACAAACCCATTGTTTCTTTGTTTATTTTAGTTATTCATTTATCTTATATTTTTCAGTAACTAGTTTTGTTTTTGTATTAATCATGTAGAGATGGACTTTTGGTCTCTAAGTAATACTAAGTAATATAGTAGATGAAAAGTGTCGTATAGTGTCAAGTGTAAAGTAAATGTTATGTGGTTACCATTCGTGTAAGGACTTTTCCGTATCCTGTAAGGTAGCATACTCGTGAGTACCCCTGTTAGGTCCAGTTTAGGTGCACCTTGTAGATACTGGCCAAAGCTTGGAAATACTGGAAAGTGAGTGGTTACCTGGTAAAAACTGTGATGGTATATGGTGCCACAAATAACTAGTATTAACATTTCGTATAAGTATCACGTGGATACTTAATAGAAAAGAACGTCTTATTTCTCATTTTTATTAATCAAGTTTGAACAAGTTTGAACAACAAGGAAACATCGGGTGAGTTACCTTTTGTGTATGTGTTTGCTGCCACTGTATTTTTTTCATATATATATATATATATATATATATATATATATATTATATATATTATTATACCTATTTATATATATAATATATATATATATATATATATATATATATATATATATATCTAACATGCATATTACATAGCATGAATACTATACATACAATATGAATCTTGAATTATACTTTCGCTTTGTGTGACCCTTGACCCGAGTGTGAGTGTGGATATCTGCCAAAGGTGACTGTTAGATTGACGGTACCTTATTCTTCTGGGAAGAAGTAATCTTTCAGAAGTAAACGGTGGCTTTCCTTTTAGCTCATCATGGTCAGGTGGTAATACGCCTGGTTTACCGACATTGAAAGTGCGGGTTCAAAACCCAAACCTCTCAATAAGTGGAATGCTTAGGGATATTATATAATATACATATGGAACATGCGTATTATATATATATATATATATATATATATATATATAGTATATATATATATATAATATAATATTATATTTTTGTAATATTATAATATATAGATATAAAATAATATATATATATAAAAATATATATATAATATATATATATATATATATATATATATATATATATATATATATATATATATATATATATATATATATATATATATATATATATTATTTTTAATATATATTATATAATATAATTTATATATATATATATATATATATATATATATATATATTCATTCTTGAGTATATACATAATGATAATAATGTAGTATAATTGTGAGATTTTTCTTTATTTTTGCTGAAAGATAATTTTAACACACCTTGTATTTTTTTATATTTAAAATGCATTTGATATAGAAATTTATGGGAATTAATATTCATTATAAACTACTTAGCCTACATTAATTTTTATATAATTATGTAATACATTTTTTCTTTAATCAGTGTAATTTACTATCTATAAGTATTCAAAATAGTATTTAGATAAAACAATGCAATTGTAGAAGGTGAACTGAGCAAATTTTACAGTTTAAGTAAAAAATGAAAGATTCCTAATAACTTCTTGTTTATTACAGTAATTTATTGCTTTCTAAAATTTGATGGAATGAATATTAATGAATAAATATATTAGCAAAAGTTTAAGATTAGCAAAATTTGTACAAAAAAAAGTACATCACATTTTTTCAGGTGAAAGTCTATTCCTTCTTGAGCTGTAGATGTTGCCAGCTTGCCTGAGCTTAGTTAAACATGCTCTTACTGAAAACTGTAAGCATATTCTTGCATGGTAAAAGATAAGATGCTTCTTACGGTTCTTAAATATAAGATACTTGTGGCTATACTTATATCCAAATTAGAGTAGGTATTTTTTATATGTATTTATTGCGAAAAAGTTTATTATTTTAAAAGTTTATTTTTTTTTACTACAGCGGCAGATGTTCGGGGGAGTTGACCTCTCGCATTCCACCACCCTTGCGTCGCCCTCGTATCACAAAGGGTGCCTTGCTCTCACATGAATATTGCGTGAGTATTAAAAACCCCAGACTTGTTCGTTGTGGTGCCTCTTTCTTTCCAGCTGTATTTAATCTTCCCCTCATTAAAGCTCACGTCTGCACTCACCTGAGAGATTTGCGCTAGGCTTGTGCTTGGGTGGGTTTTTTTCCTTTTTTTATTTTCTGCCCCTATTTGAATAGTATATAGCCTCGTTGAGTGTGGTCACCTGTAAAAAAAATGAAAACTTTCCATATATATATATATATAATATATATATATATATATATATAAAAAAATATATATATATTATATATATATATATATATATATATATATATATATATATCATCGTCACCCACCTTCTCTCCCAAAGACTGGGGGATAAGGTGCGTAACATACACTGGAAACAGAAAAGTAGTAGGAGAGTATGAAGCAAGTTGAAAAGAAAGACCAGCCTTATCGCCAACTTTATACCTTATAAGTGAGAACTCGTCGCAGTCATAAAAAATCCACCCTGAGCTTCACGGGACCGCGACGAAACTCTCACTATATGACATCTCATCAAATATGAGGAATCATCCCCTTGCCCAGGTGGGCCACAACCCATTAAACCCCTCCAAAGCCCCCGCCATACACTCTATTATGGCACCTTTCTTGCTAGCCTCTGCCAACTCGCATTTCTCTCCTTCAAGACATTTGTTTTACCTGACTCAATCCACTTTTCCTTCGGTATCCCAGCCGGTCGTTCCCAACACACTCACCACGATACTATCATTCATCCTTTTCCACATGACCAAACCATCTCAAGATACTTTTCATTTAATCTCTCGTTTACCCCTTTCATCACACCAACACAAACTCTCCTAGATACGTTCATTCCTTATTTACAATTCTTCTCACACCCTAGCAGTCCCCTAAGATTGTCCATCTGAACACATTGAACTATTGGAATCTATACTTCTTTTCCAGACCATAGTCTCACTACCCTACATAACACAAGGTAACAACATACCCTCATGTAAGACCCTAAGGTGCACTCAAGAATTAGTCCCTTTACATTCACCCAACGATTTAATTGCACTCAGCCCACCTTGCTGCATCACAACTTTCCCTTACTACACTCTGCATCAATCCGTATCCCTTCTCAATCCAACATATACCCTAAAATACATTTTAAAGTCAGACACCTTTGTTCCAGCTGCTCATCATCTAACTAACTTCACACTGAGGGTTGTCCTCACTCACAATCATAACCTTACTCTTTTATCTACGTTTACTTTCAGCCCCCTCCTTTTACACACCTCCAAACCTCTCTACCATCCTCTCACTCCATATTCGCCACATAAACCAAATCATTCGCATAATAAATAGGTAGGGCAACCCTCCATTCGGTCTCCCATTTCTCATCATTCTAACACCATTTCCTACCATCCCCACCACCTCTAATTCTTTTCATAACCCCATCCAATATACAAATTGAATAAATAACCAAGGAGACATAACACAACCCTGCCTCACTACGCTATTTAATATTAAACCAATCACTTTGAACCATTTTTCTTTAACACATCGCCTCACTATTGTCATAACCAAAACTTTTGATTCCCATTTCAAAGCCTACCACTAACACCTGCCATAGAGCTTCCATATTAACCCTATCATACTCTGTTGCAAATCCAATAAACCTAAATACAATTTATTCTTCTTCTCCCTATTTTCTCAATCCATTGCTTCAATGTAAAGATTTGATCCACACATCCTCTACCACTCCTAAACGCACCTTGTTCTTCACCAATTATCCCTTCAGTTCACTCGAAACGCCTACTCCTTTCGAACCAAAAATAACCAAGCATATTATCTTCCCCTACAAACACTCCATAAACGAATTCCCCTAATAATTTCTACAGTTCCACTTTTCTCCCTTACCCTTATTAAGGGTAATATTAACTGCTTTCTCCTCCAATCCTCGGAACTATATCTCTCCATAACGCTTTGTTACACAATTTCCAAATACAATCAATCAACCAATCTCGCCTAACGTTCTTGATCATTTTCAACCACGTAAATTTCTTATTCCTGCAAGTATTTGGCCATTCTTTCAAACTTTCTCTACTCTACCCATTAAACCTCCTCCTTGCTAAAGACCTCATCCCCAAAATACTAATTCCTTCCTTGCACCATTCAAAAACCCACCACATTCACTATCACCTCTTCATTACATGCCATATTAATACAAGATTTTGAAAGTGTTTCTTTCCACAACTCTCCTCACATCAATTTCCTCAGTTACGAAAGCACCATCCCTATTCATTATTCTAAGCAGGTTCCCCTTATTCTCATTCTTAACCTTTCGCGCTTCCTTCCAGAAGAGCTTCCTATTCCCTTGTAAGTCCCCATTCATCCTCCTTCTAAACTGTTCATTTACCTCTTCTTTTCTCCTACGTATGCACCTTTTGTATTTCTTTTTTTCCTTCTTTATTTAACTTCCAAGCATCTTTCTTTTGAAACTTCATTTGCTTTTAGGACATTCAACCATGCTTTTTTTTTTTTTTTTTTTTTTTTACTTTTAACCGCTTGTATCACCTCTTAATTCCACCACTCACTGTTAACATTCTTGCTTCCTACTTTAGCACATCCACATACTTATTTTGCACTGCTAACAATTGCTTCCTTCGTTTGCTCCCAGATGTGTTCAGTTTCAACTTGTTCATATTCAACTATTTTACTTGCGAGCGCTCTTACATACTTATCCTTATTACCTTGTTCACTTAACTTCTCACTCTTAATTTTACCCACTTCCTTCCGTATCACCTTCCTCTCCATCCAAGCCCCCACTAACTTAATTTTACATATAACAACATAATGATCCGATAATCCCATTCCTAAACCCCTCACTGATTTAACATCCTACACATACTTCAACAAATCTCCCTTCCCTTCCAACCAAACAACACAAAATCAATCATGCTCTTAACTTCGAAACCATCTCTACCTACACCAACTCTAGTTTACTTATGGATACTCTTGTGTTTAAAGAAAGTATTACTTACACACATACCTCTCTTCTCACAGAAATCAATCACCTTCCTTTCATTCTCATTTTCTCCCGACACTCCAAAACCACCTGTTATACTATCCCTTTTTTGATCACCTACCCAACCATTCAGGTCCCCCAACACTATCAATCTGAAGCTCCTACTCACCCCATCCAAAACATCATTGAGATTATCCCAAAAAATCGTACTCTCTTCAACGTTTCCCTCAGATGGACCGTACGTCACAACCACACATACCTTGACCTTTTCAACTTAAATTTAACCATTAGAATTCTAGGACACTCACACACAAAGTATACCATAGCTCTTTACCACAAGTAACTCATCAAAATTGCAACTCCTTCTCTCCCCCTCTCCTTTTCCACACCAGCACACACACATTTCACACCACACCACTCGTTTTCACCTTTTCTTTTTATCTTTGTTTCAGTCACAGCGAGCAAACCAAATTTGCCCTTTCTAAATACATCCATCACCTCTCTCCTCTTCTCCTCAACATTTATTCCTCTGACATTCCATGTACCCTTACGATTCATACAATTTCGCCGAAAATTAGAAGGATGTTTACGGTGATCACGCGATCTCCCCGAGGCAATGCATCAGCAATTCATAAGCAAGAATAGGTGGGTAGTGGGCACCAACCCACTACCACCGTCCTTATTCGCCTTCTACGACACGCAAGGACATACAATGTGGCAATTCTTTCTACACCCCACACATAGGGATATGAGTAGTAGGGATGTCTGTAAGGTGTTGTCTAGAAGAGGTGTGTGTGTGTACTTTAAGTATGTTTATATATGTTGGAATAAAATGGTGGGGTCCAGTAATATGTTTGCCTGGGGATGAGTGGGTGTAAAGAAATATGAACTCAAAAGAGAAAGGCGCACCATTAAAATGGGAGGTAATTTCAACGCTTCGGAGTATGCGTGTACAACTCTCTCTCTCTCTCTCCCTCTACTCTCGTCTCTCGTCTCTCTTCTCTCTCTCTCTTTCTACTCTTCGTGTGTGTGTGTGTACTCTCTCTCTCTCTCTCTCTCTCTCTCTCTCTCTCTCTCTCTCTCTCTCTCTCTCTCTCTCTCTCCTCTCTCTATATATAATATATATATTATATATATATATATATAATATATATATTATATATTATATTAATATTTAATAATATATATATATCTTTATTATATATATATATAATATATCATTATATATATAAATATATATATATACGTATATATATATATTGGCAGGGTATGGTAAAGGAGGGGTTTTGAAATAAACCGTAAGATAAGAGTAAGGTTATGGTTGTGAGTGAGGACATCCTCAGTGTGAAAAGTTATGTTAGATGATGAAGCCAGCTGGACAAGTGTCTGAGTTTTAATATTTAGGATATGTGTTGGAAATGAGAAGGGAACGGATGATGCAGAGTGTAGTAGGAAGTTTGTGAATGTTGCAGGAAAGTGGCTGGTGCAATTAATCGTTGGTGAATGTAAGGGACTAAGTCTTGAGTGGGCGCTAAGAGTCCTTACCATGAGGGTATGTTGTTACCTGTTGTTATTGTAGGGTAGTGAGACTATGGTCTGGAATAAGAAGTATAGATTCAAAGTTCAATGTGTTCGGGTTTCCCAGGGAATTGGAACAATCTTAGGGGTATGCTAGGTTGTGGGAAAAGAATTAATAAAGTGAGGAATGAACGTATTAGAGTGGTGTGGTGTGGAAGAAAGGGGTAAATGAGAGAATAAAATGAAAGTAATGTTTGAGATGGTTTGGTCATGTGGAAAGGTGAAATGAAAGCCGGTTGGTTAAGCGGATGTATTAGTGGAGAGTGTGTTGGGAAACCGACCGGCTGGGAGACGGAAAAAAGAAAAGGTGGATTGAGTCGGTGAACGAATGTCTTAAGGAGAGAAATGTGAGTTTGGCAGAGGCGAGAATAAAGGTGCATGATAGGAGAGAAATGGCGGGGTTTTTGTATGGGGGCATGGTTGTGGCCCAACCTGGGCCAGGGGATGAACCCTTCATTGACGATTTTTTAAACCAATAGTGAGGGTGCCGGATTTACCATAGGTGAAGGGTCCCGTCACGGTCCTATGATGCTCTAGGGTGGATTTTCTGTCTGTGACGAGCTCTCCTAATTAATGGTACAGAGGGGGCGGTAAGGCTGGGCTTTCTTTTCGACGTTTGTCATGTTCTCCTACTGCTTTTCTTTTCCGATGCTTGTACAGCACCTTACCCCCAATCTTGGGGCAAAGAGGAAGGTGAAGAAAGAAAGAAAGATATATATATATATATATATATATATATATATATATATATATATATATATATATATATATATATATATAATATATATATATATATATATAAAATATTTATATATATATATATATTATATACAATGAACTATAAAATTATTTAAAAAAAAATTTTTTTTTTCTTCAGAAATCTTGGATGTAGGACAAATATGAAGAAAAGAAAACAGAAAATGATAGACCACATATGTTGAAGATTTTTTGATCATCGAAAAGCGTGTCAAGACATTTTAATATAATTTTTTTTAATTTAATATTTTAAAGACACTGATAATGCATATTTACTTTTATTTTTCTCTCTTAGCTTCCTCTTTGACCCTAAATTTGGTAAATTTTTAGCATGAGGTAATTCGAAAGGAAAGCTACCCTCTAATTCCTATAATCCTTTGTAGATTTTAGCAAATATAAGGAAGATCAGCCAAAACGAATACTTTACAGTTTTCAAATTTGAAAAATAGTTGTTGAGAACTGTCACTCAAATATTTGAAAAAAGAGAAAAAATTATATCTGATATGTTGTTATACCTGCTGCATTTTGGTCAGCATTCTTCAGTTATTTCAATAAATTAAATACAAGGAGATTCATAAGTTTCTAGCAGAAGATATATTAGATAAATAAAATGGTACAGACTATTTCCAGTTCGATTTGAAAGTTATCATTTCCACAAAGGCACTCTTGGCTAACAAAGTGCTTCTCTGCTAATGGCCATAATCTGTAAATCCATACATTGGTCCTGGCCAATATTATAATCTAAATGCAGATCTAAATTTAAATCTAATCTAAGTTATGAAATGCTGAATGCGCTCGGACTAACCGTGAAAAGCATAAACTTTATAGATCATACAAGAGTAAATCTTGACAGTCTAATTCGACCTCTTTATCTCGTTGTATAAACAGAAATACTAGGAAACTATTTTAAAACTTAAATTTCCACAACTCTGCAACAGAAGAAATCCTAAGGACGAATATCAATCATTTGTATTTGTAGGATTGTACTTATTTAGTAATTTATTATATAATTATTATTATTATTAGTCACTATTTATTTTTCGTAGCTCGGCTAAGTTTTAGTTTATAATTTTCGACTCGTTCTGGAAAAACTGTAATAAAGTATAGTTTAATTGGTCTAGTTAATATGTCCTGTGCCTGTAAGTTGTTTGCTGATCTTTGTCGTTCTTAAACATGAATAAAAACTTGTTAAAAGTTATTGTTCAGTGTTCAGGGTTGGCACGATTGGGGACAACTGGGTTGTCCCCAATGGGTTTTTTCAATAAAGCCCACCTTGAAAAAACCCACCACTGGGTTTTATCTGGATTTGATAAAAAATAAGGTAAAAAATGAAGGATGAAATTCAACTGAGACTGAAGGCTAATTAATTGAAATAGTAATATCTTATGTTTAATTTCTTTATTGTTAATTTCAACTTTCTTAATCCTAGTTTACTAGTTAAATGCTCTTTTTATTGTTATTATTATTATTATTATTTATTAGCAGTAACATTGCTCACTACAGACAAAAAGGGAGCCCTAAGATGAAGCTCTGTGGCAAAGACATCCCACACTCAAAAATATCCACTATACTAGGTGACAGGTGTTACTTTCGAAACCCACATGAGTGACATGACCTTTGCTAAATTGCTGAACACATTGACAAGTGACAACATAACCAACAAAACTTAAAAACTGAAATGCCTTTAAATTTTAATGCACTAGGTGGCACACCAAATTTGGTCAACAAAAAGAACCTTTAATAATGGGGGCCAGGCCTTTGAGTACTCAGCAATTATGGGATGAGAAAACCGGGTGCTTTAAAGGGGACGTGGATGGCTTAGTGGATAAAGCGCCCGGTAACTGTTAACTCAGCAATGCTGAGTTCCAGTGTTCGAATCCCGCTGATGAAGAGTAAAATCTTCTGTGACTCATTCATTTAAAATTCATATACAATCAATTTTGCCAATCCACTTTAAACTATATATATATATATATATATATATATATATATATATATATATATATATTATAATATATATATATATATATATATATATATATATATATATATATATATATATATATATATATATATATATATATATATATATATATAATTATATAAATAATTATATTATTCTTTCTTTCTTTATTCTTCATTTTCCCAAGAATGGAGTAAGGTGCGTACGAGCATCGAAAAGGAAAGCAGTAGGAGAACATGACATAAGTCGAAAAGAAAGCCCAGCCTTACCGCCCCCTCAGTACCATTAATTAGTGAGAACTCATTGCAGTCAGAAAATCCACCCTAAAGCTTCATGGGACAGCGATGAACCATCACTATGGTAGATCGTCAATGTAAGGGTTCATCCATTGGCCCAGGTGGCCCACAACCATACCCCCTAACAATCCCCCGCCATTCACTCCTGTTATACACCTTTCTTCTCGCCTCTACCAAACTCACATTTCTCTCCTTCCAAACATTCGTTTACTGACTCAATCCAACCTTTTTCTTCGGTCCTCCACCAGCGGTCGGTTTCCCAACACACTCGCGCACTATACATCCGCTTAACCAACCGACATCATTCATCCATTCATATGACCACCATCTGCAACATACTTTCAGTTTTATTCTCTCATTTACCCCTTTCTTCACACCACACAACTCTCTAATAAGTTCATTCCTCATTTTATCAATTCTTCTCACACCTAGCACACCCCTAAGATTGTCCATCTGAACACATTGAACTTTAGATCTATACTTCTTATTCCAGACCATAGTCTCACTACTATACAATAACACAGGTAACAACATACCCTTATGTTAGACCCAAGCACACTCAAGACTTAGTCCCTTTACATTCACCAACGATTTAATTGCACTAGCCACCTTCCTGCCATTCACAACTTTCCTACTAAACTCTGCATCGTCCGTTCCCTTCTCACCCAACATATACCCTAAATATTTAAACTCAGACACTTGTTCCAGTTGCTCACCATCTAACATAACTTCACACTTAGGAGTGTCCTCACTCACAACCATAACCTTACTCTTATCCACGTTTACTTTCAAGCCCCTCCTTTTACACACCCTGCAAAATCTATCTACCAATCCTCTCAAACTCTCTTCAGATTCGCCACACAGAACCAAATCATCCGCATATCGCAACACGCGATGGTTCAATCCCGGAGAAGGCAGTAATTCTTTACCTTCCCACTTTGTTTAATTATATATATATATATATATATATATATATATATATATATATATATTATATATTTACACAAAAATAATTATTATTTTATTTATGTATATATATATATATATGTTTATATAATATATATATATATATATATATATATATATATATATCCCTTTAAATTCCCACAGAAGTGGTTAATTATTTGCATTGCTGATCATATTAAAAGTTTTTGAATTAATCTGTCATGACACAAAGTTTGATTTCTAAATTTCCATCTTTCGATATCTAACTTTCTTGCTGATTTTTTTTCTGGACGCCCTCCTTTACCAGCCGTTCTAGAAAGTCACCATTGGTCTCTTAAATCTATTAATAGGGGTACTCCTCGGAGTTCAAATCTATTCAGTATTATTCTCCTACTTTTTGTTAATGATCTATCTACTAGTAAGTTAACTACTACATTACATTACCCTATATTACGTTTTTCATTTTCAAAAACAAACCCACTTAACAGATAATAGCTGATGCTAAGAGGATGTCTTGGAACGACTGATCTCTTATGTTTATGGAATTTATAGCTTGCTCAGAGAAAAGGTAGTTATTAATATCGCTGTAATTAATCCCTTTCATCTATCTACTCGACCTAGCTACACACATACACACACTCTCTCTCAGGTTGGCGCACGTGCTTCAAAATGACTCTCACTTCCCATTGCTTGCTCTGGACAGGAGTGTCATCCGCCCTTGTATGGAGTACGCATATAATGTTAGCATTTCCACTCGGATATTTTCATGTAAAGGTTAGAGTCTGGGCCCTTGTCTTATCAACTCTCCCTCTCTCACAGATTTTCTACAATATCTTTGTCCAATAACTGGTGCAGCACTTTTATTATGTTATCTGTATTACAACGGAAACTGCTCTTCTAAACTCTCGTTGTATACTTCTTCCTTTGCTCATGTAACTTGTGCTAATACACACAAACTTACTTTTTCTGTACAATTTTCCGATCCAAGGCATAACCCGTTTTTACCTTTACATACTGGAAGATATATATATAGCGATACGTGGTTGGAATATTTCTAAAATTATCTTATGGTAAGAAATCTTTAACTTGGTTTCAATATACAGGTTAATTCTCAAAAAATGAGTGAATTTTAAAATGTTTTTAAAATCCGTTGAAATAAAAACTTCATAGCTTGCTATTTAAATATATATTTATTTTTGAAAATTTCTCTTTATGCTTTCAATGTTGAATTAATTATAACCATTCAATCACAGCAGATACGAAAGTTACTCCCCTTATCGAGTGTTGAATTGATTGTCAATATTTGAACATTTTCCCAACCGGCATTTTTTTTGCTAAGGAATTTTAATTTTTTTTACCATTATTCATTAATGACTTGCTTAATTTCAGTTTGAATTGGTTTTAACATTATAAATTTACTATTAATGTATGTTTAAAGTTAACTTCCTTGCTTAACAAAATGGCATATTTTACAGTATTAAACCAAAAGCGAACCACCGAATTGTTATTTTATATAAATCTTTAACCAATTTCTTGAGCAGGAAATATGAAACAAATTCAATTTCTAGAACAGGAATTATGACCAGATCATTGCATTATAAATATTTCATAGTTAAAA
>JABUQX010096318.1:0-37571 GCA_015478945.1 Trachelipus rathkii
GAGAGAAGATTCTTTAAGTATACTTTTTGTGAAACTTAAAACAAATACTTAAATACTTCAGACATACAGTTTAAAGTTTTAGTAACTAAAGTAAATTCCAAAAGTTTAAACTTAAGTTAAAGTACTAAAGTACATAAGTACTACAAAGGTCTGAATCTGTTAAAAGAATTTTCTTTTTAAAATTTTAGGTTCCATTTTAACCGTGGTTGCATTTTTGGTTATAGAAATGTTTTTAGAAATTGCTGAAACAATATCATAATATATAATATATATATATTAAGTAATATATAATATAATATATATATATATATATAATATATAATAATAAATATAATTATATATATATATATTATATATATATTATATATATTATATATATTATATAATATTATTATTATAAATATATATAATATAATATATTATAATTATTTATATATAATCTATATATATAAATATATAATATATATATATATATATATATATAATATATAAATATATATATATATAAATATATAATATATATATATAATTATATAATAATATATATAAATATTTTTCTCAATTTAAATTCCGAACATTAATGGTTACCCAAACTTTAGAAAGATTAATTATTTTTACTAAAATTTTAAAAAAAATATTTTATTAAATAAAATAATTTTTAAAAATTGCAAACTCTTGTAAATATTAAATGTGATAAATTGGTTCTAAATAAAAAGTAATTAATTGAACAATTTTAAAACTAGTTACAGTCTTTCCCTAGTTTCGGTTTCATGTCTAAATATAATAATAGGTATTTCTGAGTGTTCGCACTCAAAATAAATAATTTTATATTATAATATATATTAGTATATATATATATATTATATATTAATAATAATAATATATTATATATATAATATAAATATATTAATATATATATATTTATAATTATTATATATATATATATATATTATAATAATATTAATAATATAAAAATTTGCAATCAAAATATATAATAAAGAAATACTAAAAGAAACAAATATCTAATATCAAATCTATTTAATTTCAACCATAAAACTAATAATTAAAATTAATTAAATATAAATTGTAAGGGGCTTTAGTTTGTTTTTCTTCAAAACTACATTAAGGCAAGGAAGGGACAGTAAAAGTTCCCCCCTTTGGGTCAGTTTTAGGTTCCCCCCAACAAAAAAGTTAAAAATTAAATCCGTTTTTTTAATTGTTAAGTCCAGTCCCCTTTATACCCCAAAGTGAGGTATACTGACAATCAAAAATTTCCTTTTAAAAACCATAAATTCCCAAACATTCAATAAGCCGCCGAAAAACAATATATAGGTCTTCTTTTTTTTTTATAATATGGTAAAAAAAAATCAATTATTATAAAAATAATTTAAAATTCCCAGACTTATTCCATCAAATAAATATTTATTTATAAGAACTGGTACAAACCAAAAAAAAAATAAAAAAAACAGGTTAAAAGACTTAGCTTAAAACAGGTTTTGGAAAAACTCTACGGATCGATGGTAAAAAAATTGGCCCTGGCCCATGAATCGGGTTCCCCATACAATTTTTAACATACTGTAAATCTGTTTAAACAAGTATATTTAAAATTAATTTTATTTTTTTTTTTTCCAAACCCCTTTTTTTTTTTCCCCCCAAACCCTTTTTTTTCCTAAGTTCCAACAGAATTTTTATTTTCTTTGTTTATTTTTTTTTCTTGGTTAATTCCAATCTGCCTATTTTTAAGATCTTTTGAAAACATTCGCCCGGACTCCAACAGATTTTTAACCTTAACTACTTTTTCCATTCCTCTTTTTAAATTCGCCTTTAATTCCCTGACTTAAACTAAACTCTGTAGTCTAAATCTGTTTTCTTAATTAAACCCTAAAATTTCCTTTTTTAAGCGAAAACTTTGCAAAAGTCAAGTTCCATTGCTATTAATGTTTAAGTTATTTTTTTTTATTGCCCTGTTTAAATTCTTCCCCACAAGATATTTTAATATAATTCCCCCACCTCTGTAGCCCCCTCTTAAACCCCATGCTCAATGGTTTTCACGGCTTGGACAAAAGTTTGGAACTTTACAACTCTTTTTTTAAGCCACTTTAAAAGAAATTTTTCCCATAATAATGGAACCAGTAAATTGGCCCACCGTGGGTCTTTACTCCTTTATACATAATCTACTGAGTTCCCACATCCACTTATGTTTGCCAAAAGGAAAAGTTGATCCCTCTAAGCAACCTCCAAAACCCGCATTTTCTTCTTTTTCTTAAGCCTTAAGGTAATTCTCAAAAATTGAAACTTTTTTTTTCCCCCCCCTTTCTTCCTTTTTTGCCCCTTTTCCGCAAAAACCCTTATTAAAGTTCCATTATAAAGTTTTTTCCGAACTGTTTACCCTCTTTTTCAATATTTTCTTCTTTAACACTCCAAACCCTTTTACTTTAATTCCGGAATCGAAGTAATTTCTTCAGTAGTAGTTTAAATTTTCCTAAACAGAAATCTATCCAAAGTTCATCTCTACCTCTATTGAACTTTTTCATCCCTTTTCTTGTTTAAATTTCCATTAATGACTAAGTTATCTCGCAGCGTAACTCTCTTATTCCTTTAATAGCAAATCCTATACCTTTTTTTCTGCATTACTTTTCTTATCAATATTTTAAAAAACCTTACTTTCTTCCCCTTTCCCAACTTTAAATTCTTTTTTCTTCAAACTTTCCAAGATATAAATTCTATCCTCAACTCTTTAATTACTCCTAAATGAAGATCAAATCCACCAAAATGGAATGCCCAATTTATTTTTCCAATAAATTTTCAAAACCAATTTCAACGAGCCCCATTTTAAAATATGGAAAATTATCCTATTTTAAATCCTTTTGAATCCATCAACTTTCAACACCACATCATTCAGACTCTCGTACCATTTTCTGGCTGCGCCAATAAAAAAGTCTATAGTCTGTTTCCCCCTTTTTTTTTTTTGTTCCATAACTTTTTAAAAGTGGTTGACCTCCATAAGAAAAAGGTTTTAATCAATACTTTCTCTCTCATCCACTTTTTTTCCTTGCCAAATGGCCTGTTTTCCACATCAAGGCGGTTTCCCCCTTTTACCTGCCATACGTTCAATAAATTTATTGTTGGAAAAAATAAGTAAAATTAAAAAATCTTCACAATCCTTCCTCCCTATTGAACATGATGGAATATTATCAAATCTTTCTGGTTTTAAAGGCGAATGTCCATTTACTCCATTTTCTATTAAACTCAATCTTGCTTTTCCATATTTCCCACCCTTCTTTTCCCCTCCTTTTTTCTTTTGTAAAACCTAAAATCTAGTTCCTTTTAAAGTTTGTTTCCTCCATTAATCCGTTCCTAACCTCTTTTTCAAATACATTAATTTTCCTTTTTCCAACTAAATCAATCCTCTTTTCTCTTGGCCCTTCCTTTTAAAATTTTTTTTTTTTTTTCCATTGGGTCCAGATTCCATTACTTGTTAAAAAGTAACAAAACCCGTTTCTCCCTTCCCAATAAGGTACGAATTTCTTCTTGGAGTCCCCCTTTCCCTCCCTTCCTTCACTCAAAATAAAATTCTTCTTAGGTCTGGCCCCAAATCCCCTCTTCCAGAGTCCCCCTTAAATCTTTTTTAACCATTTATAAAGTACGCAATCATATTTTACCCTCCTTTCTTTTTCCCCTCCTAAATCATCACTTTCACTTCTTCTCCCACCCCTTCCTCATTATCATGCTTTATTTCCGATAAATTTTTTCCTTTTTTCAAATGTTTCCCTAGATCAATTTCCCTTCAATCCTACGTTATCCTCCTCATTTCCTTCACCCTCCTTTCCAATTCCTTCTCCCTCTTTCTAATCCCTTCTTCCTTTCCTTCTTCTTCTTTCTTTTCTTCTCCCTTCTTCCTTTCTTTCTTCCTTTCCTTTCTTCTTCCTTCCCTTCCTTTTCTTTCTTTCCCTTCTTTACCTTCTTCCCTTCTTTACCTTCCCTTTCTATTTTGGTCTAAATACTTTCTTCAACATTTTTTTCTTTCCTCCTTCCCTTCCTTTCTTTTTTCTTCTTCCTTCTTCTTCCTTCTTCCTTCTTCTCCTTCTCTTCTCTTCTTTCTTTCCCTTTCTTCTTCCCTCCTTTCTCTTTCCTTTCCCTCCTTCCTTCTTTCCACTCTTTTACCCTTTCCTTCCCCTCCTTCTTCTTTCCTTCCTTCTTTCTTTCTTCTTCTTCCTTCTCTTCCTTCTTTTCCTTCTTCTTTTCTCCTTTATTACTTCTTTCCTTCTCCTTTCTCTTTTTGTCTTATTTCTTCCTTTTTCCTTTCCTTCTTCTACTTCTCTTTTTTCTTTTACCTCCTCCTTTTCTCTTCCCTGCTGTAAATTAGTTTTCTTGTATTTAAAGTTAATATGTATCTTATTAACTTCTTCTGATTTCAACGCCTCCCCATGGCTTTCCATGAAAGTAAATTTTTTCCCCCATCTCTTCCGATTAATCCTTACCCGGTTTCTTCTCCTTTCTCCATTTCTCTTCTCCTTTTTTTTTCTGTAACAAACTTTGGTTCCCCACCTTTGTGCTCAGCAATGTCGAATTAAAAACCTAATTTTTCCTTTTTTAAAAGCTCTCCCTTTATCCCGATCTCTAAACATTCTTTTCCCTTGCACAATACTATCTTTTTAACCCACAGTTTTTTGTTTTATATTGCATTATTTTTTTTTTTCTTCAAATTTTTTCCCTTCTCTTCTTCCTTCCTATTGCAAAAGATATGTCAAAAATTTGACTTACTCGCAGTTTCTTTTGAACTAAATTGTTCCATATCTTGTTTTCCTCTGTATAATTCCCAACCACTTTTCCTGATTTGGGAAGAATATCCACACGCTTTTCCATTAATCCTATCCATTCTTTGCACTTCAACCATCCCACATTAGAATCCATTCTTCCCTTTAAACTTTCCATTCTTCCCCTTTAATTTTTTCCTCATTCCTTCCTTTCAAAAATACCACCTTGGTCCCCCTTTTTTTTCACTCTTTCGGTTTCTTCCCAAGGACTCTCACTTCGCCGTACATATATTTTCATAAAACCCATTTTCCCTCTTCTGTGAAAATTTTCCAATTTATCTCCTTCAATTTTGAAAATTCCCTTCCAACCATTCCAAGTTTATTTATCTTTTTTTGTGGGGCAACTCAAAAATAACTTAAATTCCATTTCCTCTCCATCACCAACCATCCAAAATATATGGAAAAGGGTTTTCTTAATCTTTTTAACTTAACACCACTTAAGGCTTGCACAATAGGTGGTTTCCCCCAATCTACCATGACTAGAAAGCGCTTTTCTTCTATTTCACCCATGTCCCCCTAAAATGTTCCCATTATCGAATTATACTTCTTGAAATTTTTTTTTGCTAAAGGAAGTCCCACTATTTGGGGTTTTTCAGGGTTTTTTTTTTTTTTTTTTAATATTTTTTTAGCAATTTTTTCCCACAAACCATTAACAAAATTTTTCTTTTAAAGTTTTTTTTTAAAACCCTTTCCCTTTCTTCATCCTTGGATTAATTTTAAGATCGAATTCTATCGATTTTCTTTGTCTCTTAATCATTTGTTTTGCATTTTTTAATCCCATATGCCCAATGAAACCAAAATTTGGCAAATTGCCCAACAAACCGTTACAGAAATTCCTTTCCTCCACACCTTTTCCCTTTCAATCATTAAATATTATTATTTTTTCCACAACCATTACTACCATTATACTCTTCTTCAGAAACTCATCCTTCTTTAATTTTATTCCTAAACCAAGACCTTTGTTATCTAATATTTTATAAGGTATTTTTTTGTTAATGTTAATGTTAAACATTCAAGAGATATTTATTTTACAAAAATTATCCTAAAGCCACCCAAGCTTCAACCTAAAAAACTGTAGTTACCCCCTAATTAACCCACAATATTAAAGCCTTTAATCTTCAACTACTTCCATTTTTCCAGTAATGCATTTTAATTCCCTAGAAACCCTATCGGTATAAAAAATTTCCCTAATTACAATACTCAAATAGGAAACCCCCCAAACATTAAAGTTGGTTTTTTACTTTTTTTCTGACTCCCTCCATCTTTTCCTCCAGCTCCTTTCTCTCTTTGAAGGAGTTTCTCGACGCAAATGAGCTGTTCCAAAATTAATTTTCTCAAACGGACAACTATTCCTTTACATCCTTGTTCAACAAATCCGCATTTATTTAATATCCATTGTTCCCCCTCTTTTTTCTTTCAATTGCCCCTTTTTCCTAAATAAATCTATTCTTTTGGGTTTAACTTTTTTCGTTCGTTCATAAAAAAAGGATATGTTTGCCTCCCCCTGACTACGCATGTACGTAGCATTTCTCTTGTCCTTTTCGATATGATGTTTCAAATTTTCGTCACCTGAACCTTCTTATACCACCATCCCATTAACAAAAATTCCTTTAATTTCTTTAATTCGTTTTTTTCCTATATTCCCTGGATTACAAGGAAAACAATGTTCCCCTCTTTTCTTGCAGTTTTTATTAAAACAAAGTGAATTTTCCTTTTCCTTGCAATTTTAATTCTTATCATCCAACTATACCAAACAGCCCTTTAATTTTTGTTCTGGTTAATTTCCCAATAATTACCTTATTAATTAGCTAGTTACTTTGTTTTGTATAACGAATAATGTGTTTCGCCTTCCATTTTGCTCTCTAACATTATTCCCTTCCTCAAATTTCCTTGATTAAAACCTTTGCCTTTTCTTTTCCAAATAAACAAACCCTCCTTTAATGTTTCATCTCCTAGAACTGTCATGCCAAGCTTTTGCGTTGCATTCTTCTAAGGCCACTTTAAACCCTTACAATATCAAAGTCCTTGTTTATTTCTTTCCCATTAATACCTCTTTTTTTCTATTTCTTGGAAAAAAGGCATTCCCATTACTATCCATCCCTTTTCCCCTTTTTTTTTCCCTATAAGTATTTACTTTTTTATAAAATTTTTTCTAGTCAACTCAAGTTCCTTATACCAAATCAACAAAAACCCAATCGCTACAAACTAACTCGACTCTTGGTAGACCTCCTACCAGCTTCCAAGGTTCTCCACATAGTGCAATTCTAATCGTTAGCCCCCCGGAATTATTTGGTCCCCTATAATTTTGTTTTCTCCAAAATCCATCTTCAACCTTTACTTCCCCCACTCCTTAAACTCTCTTTTTTCTTTCATCAAAAACAGGACCACTTCCTCCAACTCTCCTTTTTTGTTCCTAATTCATTGCTTGTTTCATCATCCTGAGCCCGTTTTTTTGTTCCTCATAAAGGTTTTTTTTCAATTTGGAATGAATAAGAAAATTGAAAAAACAAAATAAATCTTTATATCAAAAATCTATAAAATATAATCAATTATAAAATCCTTATAATTAATTGAATATAAAATTACCTTTTTAAGTTTTCTAGTTTTGTCCTTTTCCTCAAAATACAAGGGGAAAGGAAAAAGTAGTCTGGTCCAAGTTTTTAAGTCCAAAAGTAATAATTAGTTATGATTTCAGAAGATTTGAAAGAGCAAATAGTAAGCAGTTGTTTCTTTTCAGAACCAAATTTTTTTCTTCCGGGGGGGCGGGCTTTTTAAACAACAGAAGATTCGGGGGGCACAAATAAGTTTTAAAATAACAATATAATTTTACCATAAATTAAAAGGAATAAATTTAAAAAATTTCTTTGTCCCCCTCCGTTGGAGTAACAGCTTAATTCCTTAGTTTCTTTATTAGTTTTTTTTACTTGTCTTAACTGAAATTGTAAAAATAACCGAAATATGCCCTTTTCTTAACTGCAGTATAAATAAAATTAGGCCAATCCTATTTAATGAAAATTTTTTTTGGGGAAAGTTTAGAAAAAAAAATTAAATAAAATAACATAAAAAGGAAAGTTTAAAAAGATAAATGATCATTCCTTGCCAAACTTGTTCAAAGCTTTAATCTTTAAAGTCCTTAAATTAGTTTTTTTGTCCCCCTTTTACTGAAATTTTAGTTAAAAAAATAATCCTTAAATACCAAATTTTTTTAGTTTGTATATAGCATCTATTTTAAAATTATTTTAATAGTTAGAATAATAAATTACATAAAGGTACGAAAATATTATTTGAAAAAGAAGGAATATTAATAATTAATAATAAAGGGTAATATGAACTTTTTTTTTCAAATAAGGAAATAGAATTCTTTTGTTAAACAAAATTTATATATATATATATATATATTAATATATATATATATATTATATATATATTATTAATATATATTATAAATATAATTATAAAATATATATACAATATATTAATATAATATATATTTATATATTTCTCAATTATATATATATATATAATTAATATATAAATTAAATAAATATAATTTATATTATATATATATATATATATATTATATTTAATATAATATATATATATATACCATTAATTATATATATAATTATTATATAATATAATATTATATATTATTATTAATATATATATTATTATTATATATAAATAATTATAAATATAATTAAATTATATATATTATTATTATATATAATATATATAATATATATTATAATACATATAATATATATATATTATAATTATATATATAATATAATATATAAATCTTATTATATAATATAATATATATAACATATTATATATATTATATTATTATAAATTTATAATATATAACACTTCCGGTAGGCCGGTTAAAAGCCCCCCAAGAACCGTTTAGTAAATTTTAAAGTTAAAAGTTTTAGGGGTTATTAAAGTAAGTTTAAAAAAATCGTATACGACGAGTTTCCTTTCCGTGCAAAAATAAACAATCTACTGGTTTTCTAGAAAAATCCCAGTTTGGAATCCCCTCATACCCTTTTCGGAATGCTAATCATCAATAACAATTGCTTAAAGGGTTTTTCCCTGTCTGGCAAGCATTTCTATTTCTTGTTTACCTTTTAGTAATTCCGGTTTTCATAGTTCTGGAAAACGGAATTCCTTTCCCTACCAGAAAGGCGTCCGTTACAAGGAAAGAACAAGGAAGAATTTCACCAAAACAGACCTTTGTAAACTCGCAAATACCCCACGTTCCCGCCTTGTTCCAATATTTCGAACATGGGGACCCTTTCAATCTGCCTTTAATTATTTCGCCTTTCCAGCCCATGGAATTGATATAAAAAAATTTTGAAAAGGAGTTTCAAGCGGTAAAAACTTTTCTCAGTATTAAGCCCATCGGAAATCTGTCCAAAAATTTTAACTTCAAAATAACCCGGGGTATTTGGTTTTAATGGACTGAACGTCAAACAAGCCGAAACCTAAGGCAAGAACCAATCCAATTAAATATCAATTGAAATTTATTGGTGAGCAAAAAACCCTTCTTTCCAAATTTTCCCTTTTTCCCATTTTCCCTTTTCTTAAATTTCTTTTCTCAATTCCCTTTTAAATGCCATTTTTCTCTTAATCTTCAATCCGGAAAAACTTAACTTCATAACATGTCAAATGCAAACTCTCCATTTAATGAGCAACATAAACGAACGTTTGTTTTTTTTTTTTTTTTTTGTAATCACCTTAATTGAGGTTTTCCCCACAACTTGAAATTGCAAATTATTTTTTTCACTGCAATTTGTTCCAGTAATTTAGGGGGAAATGAAAACTTTGGGTTCCATACCCTAAAGGTTCCCCTTTCTTTTTTTGCAAAGCAATTTGCTAAAAGAAAATAAAGAAGAGGTTGGGCCACTAAGGAGTTCAAAATATTATCAAAATTACCATAAACAGAGTGTGAAACAAGGAAACCTCCTCCTTTTCCTGATTCGGCTAACCATAATGTGTCTCCTGCCCGCAACACGGCATCTGATGTCGGATTAAGAATCCTTTGGTTTTCCCTCTGGTTGCAAATTAATCCTCATTACCCGCAGACCATAAGCACTCTAATTGGAACCCACTTTAACGCCTTTTCCATCAAGGCGATTAAAAAACCACTTAATTATCTTAATAAAAGGAGGAAAATGATCGTCTTAAAATTCCAGAGCTTCTGGGAATCTGGAGATTGAAGAATTTTCATTTTGGATTTAAATGATGGAATATCAATGTAAAAATTTTTATTTTTTTTTTTTGGCGACCTTGCCTTAAAACCAGTTTTTTAAATTTTATTGTTTTTTATTAAGCTCCAAAAATTCTTAATTATTATACCTCCTTGAATTTTAATTCCCTGCAGGAGGCTGCCTTGCCAGAACAATATAAAGTACACGCTCTCCTCGTTCTATCATAGCGAACTATTTTGGTTTTTTACCTTTTTCGAAAAAGCCTTTTTTTTTTCTTCTCTTACACTTCCAACTTTTCCAGCCATATGATTAGAAAGAAAAGGAAACCAATCCAACTCCAAAAAGCACAAATTAAATTTTTTTCCATAAAATTTTAAAAAAAAAAATCAAAGAATCAGTCAACTCTTAATTCAAAAATAGCATTTGCAATGGTTTTTTCCCTGCTTTTCCCATTTGGGGTAATTTAAAAAATGGCAAGAAAATTTTTTCAACAGGAAATTTTAACCTTCCACTACTCCTAAAGATTTTATAAATCCCAGCCCTTCCCCAATTTTTTCAAATTCTTAAAGAAGTTGCTTTTTTCCCATCCATCCTGGCTTTAAAAAAACGGAACAAGAAATTTCCTTTTGTTTTTCTTTTCATTGTTTTTTTTTTTTTTCATCCATCCTCTTTTTTCAAAACTTTCCGCCCATACATATACGACAGCCTTTCAGACCGGCCCCAAAAAGTGTCCCTTGCTTGCTGTTTAAATTTTCAACCTAATCACTTTCTTGATCTTTTTCCCATGGTTTTTTAAAATCATCCATTCCAATTTTTTGTCCAAAAACTTTTCAATTCAACTATGAATATTTAGTAAGTTGTAAACCCCTACTTTTTTCCCTTTTAAAAATTTAAGAGGGCCCAAGACAAATTCCCCCAAAATTGGGGCCTCGGCTTTTGAGCCCCCATTTTATTTTTACCTCCACCCCCTAAAAATGGAACAATTAAAATTCGGGAATTTTAGAAGATGATTCTTGCGATGTCTATAATTAAGACCCAAAACAAAAACTGAGACGGATCTTGTCCAATCTCCCTTTAAAACGAAAAACGGTGTTTTTCGGGTTGTTTTTTTTCTCTCTTTTTCTTCTCTGGTTTTTACCGAAAAAAGTCAATTTCTTTTCAGAATTTGTTTAAATTTTTTTCTCAAAAGTGTCAAAGATTTTCCGAAGAGTTATTTTCTTTGTTCAAGACTTATTATCATATTTCGTGGCAAATTGACCTTCCAAACTTTGAAATATAAAAATATAACTTGCATTAGATAAGGTCTATTAAACCTACAAACGTTTAAGAAAGTACTTTTTCCGATTTATACAGTTTGTGCCAGGTTGGGTTTCCAATTTTTAAACATTTTAAAAAACCCCCAAGTTCAATTTAAAACCCTTTCCACTATGATTTTTTGGCGGATAAATTTTTTTTCTACTTCTCTTTACTTACTTCATTCGATCAAATAATCCAAATATCTCTCCCAGGCAGACTTTTAGAGTCGGAAAGAAGGGTCTATCGGGCACATTTTTTACGATCAAGATAAGTCTTTTTGTAAAATATCTTTTGTATGGTTATCGGGCAAATTTTCTTTGTAAAAACAAAATTTGTAAAAAATATCTTTTTTCTTTGAAAAATAAATTCAAAAAATTCTTTTTTTTGAGTAATACAAACAATTTATCTAAGGTAAAAAAAAAGATGCCCCCCAAATCTTTGGCCCCCCCCCCGACTTCTAAAAAGTCCCCTGGGATAATTTTGATATTGATCGAAATGAAGTTAAACAAGCAAATTATGGTATATTTTCTCATTTCAAAATCCCCAAAAAGTGGAGTTTTTTTTTAAAATTGGAAACAACGCTGAAGCACAAAACTCTTAAAAAATCGAAAAAAAGTAACTTCTTAACCGTTACTCCGTTACTCTAAGCCAAATAAATACAAAAAGCAAAGTTTTTGAAGTCCAATTAAGCAATTATTTCGTAGCTCACTTAATTTTTAGAATTTCATATATTAAGATCATTATTGTTGAACCGTAACACAATTCCTTGAAAGAAAGAGAAAGTCAGAAATGAGAAAAACCCAAAACCGAAAAAACACGTTTTTAGAAAAGGTAACCAAAAGCCTTTAAACAGTTTTGGGTGGTCCTTAAGAGGTCAAAAGTTCGGCCTGAAAGCTTAGTGCTAGAGTTTTGAATGACATTTTCCACCAATTCTGTTTGGGGTAAAAAAAATTGGGCAGAGAATGAAGAAGAATATGTCGTAAAACAAATTACACGCTTTAACCCTCAAAGAAAAAGAAAGTTTTGCATCACTACTAAATTCAAGATTTTTGAATCGAAAAGTTTCATTCAAAGTTTGAATGAGATTTTTTTATAAGAAGGTCAATGATAGACAGACCATTGTCAATAGGCCATTGAAATTGTCCACATTAGAACCTTGAAAAAACCAGATTCTGGTGAGCTTTTTCTTTGTTTTTATGTTTATTGAAGAAATTTTCAAAAAGAATGATTGAAAAAAACAAATTTGAAAAAACAAGACATTTCCTTCCCGTTTTTAGCATAGTGAACAATGCAACTTTCCAATTAAACGAAATGAAATGTGAGCCTGAAATTTAATATCTTAGAAAGTATGGGAAGGTAAAAATTCCTGTTTTTGAAAAGTCTTGCATTTTTTAAAATACCCCAATTTGGAAAAAAAGCAATCATAATACCAAAATGCGTGTGTAAAAATAAAGGGAGTTGAACTGATCTTGAATTAAAATTTAAAATGAAACAACATTTATTGCCCCTTTTGTTTTGGAAATGCTTTTCTTCTAAATATTGGCTTTTGGAAAAAAGTTGGAGGTGGTAAAGAAAAAAGGCTTCAAAGAAAAACAAGGTTTTTAAAACATTAAAAATAGTAAGTTTCAGTAACTTTCAATAAAGCAGTAACGTTCTTAGCCCCAAGCCAGCCCCTCCTGCAAAAAAGGAAATAAAATCCCAGGAGGTTTGAAAAAGTACCTTTTCTCATTTTTTTTTCAAAAAACAACATTTAAAACGGAAAAGGAAAGAGTGAAAAAAAAAGAAAACATATTAACATGAACTAATTCATCCTTTATCAATGATCCAAATGTCCCTTCCAGAAATTTCCCCAAAAGAATGCAAAATGAAAGTGGGGAAGATGGTTTATCTCAAAATTTTAATAAGAAATAGTGAATGCCCTGGGTCTTTCCCCAAAGGAAGCTTTTAAAGTCAATTTTGAAATGTTCTCCGGAAATTCCAAAAGAAAGGGAACCAAGAATCCCTTGCAGCACTTGCCAAAAGGGGGAAATTTTTGCGAAATTCAAGACAATGGAGGCGTTTCCTTGTCACTTGTTTATGTAAATGAAATGAACTCCTTTTAGTGCACTCTTTCCTTTTATCTTAGCCAATGCTTTGCAGAAAGGACTTTTAGTATGAAACCAAAGTCAAATCCCCTAATTTACCTGGAACAAAATTGCCAAAAATGTTGCCAAAATTAGGCAAATTTCAAGTTGGTGGGGGATGTATATCTTGGAAACCTTTAAAAAAAAAAAAAACGTTTCCCGTTTGTGAAATAAATTGGAGAAAGTTTGGGCATCTGAAAAGTTCCGCCCTGATTTGGCTTTGAATGAAATAAGAAAATGGCCCATTTAAAGGGATGAAGATTAACCTGCGAATTTAGTGGGGTAAATCCGAAGAAATTGGAAGACAGGTTTTCGCCCAAACCGACAATCCAATTGAATATAATGAAATGGTCCCTTGGCCTTTTTTCCGCTTTTGGCGTTTTTCCGTCATTTAACAAAATTTTTACGGAAATATTGGAAAAAGTTTTTAAAAATTTGTGAACAGGATTTTTTTCCCGATGCTTAATACTGGAAGGTGGGGTAATTACTTGACGCTGAAAATCCCTTCCAATTTTTTATTATCAATTTCCAAAAATCATGGTCCGAAAAATAATCAAAAGCAGATGAATCCAAATTTGGTTTCCCGAAAATTAATTGGGAAAAAAAAGCGGAAACCCGGTGGGGTTTTAATTTGCGAGGTTAACAAAAGGTCTGTGACAAATCCTTTCTTGTCATTCCCTGTAAAACGAAACAAGCCTCGGTAGAAAAAGATCGTTTCAAGTACAATGAACCCGAAATACTAAGTAAGAAAGGAAAAATAGAATGCCTGGCCAGAAAAACCTAATTGAATTGGTTTTTTAATGATGAAATAAGCCCCCAATGAAGGGGTATGCGAAAGAATTTTTCCAACTTGAGGCTTTTTAGAAAAAACAGTAAGAATTGTAAGCCGAACGAAAGAAAAACTCGTCGGTATACGATTTTCCCCTTTTAAAACTTAAACTTTTTATACAGTACGACGGTACTATTTTTAATTCTAAACGTTTCCCTGGGCCTACGGCCTACGAAGGTGTTTAATACATATATAAACTATTAATATTTATATAAAATATATTTTATATATAATATTTAATAAATTTAATATATAATTATAATAATATAATTAATATTATAATAATATATATTATATATAATGTTTTATATATATATATATATTATAATATAATATATAATTTATATATTAAATAATATATATTTAATAATATATAATAATAAAATATAATATAATATATATAATTATAATAAATATTAATATATATATATTAATAAATAATATTTATTATATATAAAATTATATTATATATATTATATATAGTATAATAATAATATATAATTATATATATATTATATATATATTAATATATATATATAATATTATATATATATATGTAAAATATATTTATATATATAATATTAAATAAATATATTATATTATATATATAACTTAAATATATATATATATATATATAATAATAATTTATTTTTTACCAAAGATCCTTATTTTCCTTATTTGAAAAAGTCATAATACTCATATATATTTTTTCAATTTTATAATATTCCTCTATAAATACTGTAATGTTTCTGCTAACTTTATTGTTCATTTTTATTTTATCTAAACTTCCAAAAAATTTTCATAATGAATTGCCTTATTATTTTACAATAAAGATTTGGGTTATTTTCCGGAATATTTTTTACCTATTCAGTTAAGACCAAAATAACTAATAGACTCTAAAAGATTAAGCTTGACAAACGTGGAAAGAAATATCCATTTATCGTAACCCTTTTTATGTTTTTTTAATTATTTATCTAACTTCCCAAAAATTTCAGGATCAATTTATTAACATTTTTAATCAAATAAAGATTTTTTGGTTTATTTTATTTCAACATATTTTTTAACTAATTCAGTAGAACAGGAAAAAATAGATTTTATTAGTTATGTGGAAAACAAGAAATTCAAATTTATCCTTTAAATTTTTTAACGCTGTAATTTATGTTTTACTTATGTTTGGCCCCCCCGAATTCTTCTTGTAAAAGCCCCCCCGGAAGAAATTGGTCCCTGAAAAGAAACAACACTTGCTTACTATTGTTGTATAGGACTGACTTTAAACAAAAAACGTAAAATTTTTATTACTTTTTTTGAAAATTAAGTTATAATTTAGCTTTCCTTCTCCTTGTATTTTTGAAGAAACAAGTTAGAAACCTTTTTAAAAGTAAAATTAATATATCATTTAAATAATAAATTTTTTATAATTGATATATATAGATTTTGATATGATAGATATTTGTTTTTTTTTCCAAATTCCTTCTTCAATCCCAATTGAAACCTTTTTGAGACAACGGGCCCCTCCAAGATGATGAAAGCCAATGGACATAGGAACAAAAGGAGTGGGAGAAAAAAGTTGTCCCCTGTTTTTTTTTTGATGGAAAGAAAGCAAAGAAGTTTTTAGAGTGGGAAAAGGAAAGGTTTGAAGTTCAGGATTATGCGCGAACATAAATTCAGAAACAAATAATCGGGGCTTAACGATTTAGAAAGTGCAAACTATGGTTTGGAAAGAACCTTGGAAGCTGGTAGGAGGTCTACCAAGAGTCGAGTTAGTTTGTAGCGATTCGCCTCTCTGTCAAATAAGAAAAAATGAGTTTGTAACCTAAAGAAAAAAAAAATATAGGTCAGTGAAATAGAAAAGGGAAAAGAATTGGATAGTAATGAAATTGCCCTTTTCTTCCAGAAATGAAGAGGTTATTTAATGGAAGAAAACCAAGAACCTTTTGGTAAATGTGGTTTTTGAAGTGGCCCTTAAAAGAAAAAATCCCCACAGCAAAGGCTTGGCAAATGACAGATCTATGGAAAGATGAAAAAAACTATTAATTAGAAGGTTGTTAATTGGGAAAGAACAGTGTAATGTGTCAAGATGAGGAAGAAACATGTTAGGGAGCCAAAATGGAAAGGCGGACCATATCGTAAATAAACAAAAGTAAACTAGCCTATTAATAGGTATTATGGGAAAAAGTTAATTTTTTAAATAAGGGTTGTGTATAGTTGCAAAAGGGAATAAAAATGCAGAAAAGAAATTCACTTGTTATAACTAGCCTTCAAAGAAATAAAGAAGGAAAATGTTTAAAATAAAATTTGGTAAAATAACAATTATAGGAAAAACGAATAAAGAATGTAATGGACTTGTTTTTGGTTAAAAGAAAGGGTCCCATGGTGGTCCGATAACTTGTTGGGAAATGAAAAGACCAAACGAAAATGCTATAAATGTAAAAAAGAAAAAGGAACAACATTTTAGCCTAATGGATTGTAACGAAACGGAAAAGTTTATACAAAAGAGGATTAGTTAAAAATTATTAGGAAAGAAAAGGGCATTGAAGAGAGGGAAACCCAATTGGGAAGTAGAATACGTGGTAGGATTTGACGTTCAAATGGTCAAAGAATTAATGGGAGAAAATGAAATAGAAGCTGATGAAGATTAAACTGTAAAGAAAAGTTGCAATATGGATAACACGTTAGAAGTATGCAACACAGAGAGAAAGAAAGCAGATAAGAAAGCACTAAGAGTACAATTAGAGAGAGGTGAAGAGGAGAATGATCTGAAGATAAAACACAGGTGTAGAAAATGAAAGTAATAAAAAGTTATTTGTTTATATTCAAATATAGATTTAAAGAAAGTAGTATAAGTGACGAAGATAATTCAATAAAATGATAAGTATGAAGGTAAGGGGCTGTAAAATTAAAAATAGCTTAGGTAGATATTTATAGGGTTAGGGGCGAAATTTAAATGGTTTTATTAGGGAAGGGGATTCTATATGTATAGGTATAATAAAAGGCGCGGGTGGAGCGGCTCGCATTTACACGAACCTCACTATTTTATTTTTTATCTGAGGATCAGATTTGTAGGAGTAAAAAACTAATAAAATATTGAAAAATAATACAATGGCGCGTATTAGCTATATTTAATATTTTTCACATTTTAGAACCACTAAAATAACTTTTATGATATAGTATAAAGATATATGAGTATAGAAAAAGTTAAATATAGGTTAATTTAATATAAGATATATAATATAATATCAAATACAATAATACAGAAGATAGTATTATTATATAGAATAATATTAGAAATAGTATATTTGGAACGGAAATATACAGGGGAACGTATATGAGTAAAAGAATATACCGCACATAAGATTGAGAGTAGGTAATATATAAGGCCTATAGATATAAAGTTTGACAAGAAAAAATGACTAAATAAAAGACATTACCTCAGCTCAATATAAAAAAGAGAAATGGCAAAGGATAGTAAAAGAAAGGTAAATATTGGGCCGCAATATCCTCCTCAGCTCAGGGCTCACATATGATATAATATATATTTATATAGATAATATATAATTATTACACTGCAAATTTCGAACATAGATACAAAATTAAAATTTTAGCGGTCTGAGAGAATGTCCTGAACGCATCTGGAATCAGGTGCTGTAAAAAGCTTAAGAAAACGCTGAAGAGATAAAATAGCAGAAAGATATATGGGAATGAGTTTGAAAATACAACATAAAAAGATGTATGAGATATATGAGTTAAGATGAGAAATATATAAAAAAGAGAAAAGATAAAGATATAAACGATAAGAACAAAAAGAAGAAAAGATAGGTATTAGAACAGAAGATATGAAGAAAGAGATTGGATTAAATAACAGAAAATATTAAAATACATATAAGGAAAAAAATGAAAAAAAGCTGAATTTGTCGAATTCAAACATGAAAAAAACAATTGAAACAAATGTCATTTCTCCCAACCCTAGTTGTGTGTATATGAAAGGATGAGTGACAAGAGTTTGCCCTCACATTGTATTTAATGAAGTAAGGAAGATATAAAAGGTAAAGATATTGCAAAGCTTAGGATAAATAAAGGTACAAATCAGGTGTTTCTCCCAGATAGGGTTTTAATAAAAAATAGGTATAAATTAAGATATATTAATATAAGAATAAAAAAAAAAAAAGGTATATATATATATTAAAATACTACTATACTATATATATATATGTAATATTATATACTATATAGGCGAAAAATAAAGAAAAAGATGCCTTTTCTAGAAAGGTAGAGATGAGTTAGCACTATAAGAAAACTCCGTTCCAGAATTTCGAAAGAAATTAAAGGGGGGAGGGAACAAAGTAGAGCCAAGATTTACCAAATGATATATATTGGTTTAGAAGTATATAGATATTGGTTATATTACTTTTACTGAGGCAAGTATATATAGTAGCGCGCGCTGTACAATATAAAAAAATTTTATTTTATAATCAGTACTATAAGGTATATATACTATAAGATAAGTATAATTAAAGGTGTCACGTACCAGCAGGTTGTGTCCCCGCAAAGTTATTGTTTATTCTTTTATATAAGTGAATAAGATAATATAAGTAGGCTGCACTTATAATCTATAGTCGACTGGGTATACGGAGATAAAGTAAGATAATAAATATACCCTGTTCACTAGTCAAATATATAGGATTTTTACCACATAGGCCATGTATAAATTGAAGGATTAAAAAAAAAAATTTCGATATTAAGTAGTAAAAGTAATGTTGGATAATACTAGGTTACATATATATAAGGTAACTATGAAAAAAAGAAAGTCGTTGTCCTATCACATGCCGCAGTTAATATAAAAAAAGAGAAAATGGTCACAAAAAATAATTGGGTATCCCTACATCCCTCACTCTCCTTGTTGAAATAATGGTATACCATAAAGCGAGAATATAAAGCTTTTCTAAATTCGTATAACCTAATATTAGGTCATTAAGATTTATTTATGGGGTAAGGAAGGATAAAAAAAGGAAATTATTTATTTAATAAGTTATTTTTGTATAATAAAAGATAAAAAAAATTTAGAAAAATGAATAAAAATAAAACAATGAATACTTATTCTATTTGTCTCTATGCTTTTTCCAATCTATTTCGAAATTTTGTAGTACGATATTGCTATAACATAATAATAATACGGCAAATAATTTATATATAGACAATAAAGTGATGTATAATTCCCTCTGTCGAATTTTCCTTTATAAATGCCACGTCAACGTAAACACATAGCCCTATACTTCACTATTTTGTTATGGTGGATGATATAACTTACATTTGTCACCATTAGTATAGAGAAAGGCTTATGAATTGAGATACTTTGGAGAGTTTAAAGTTGAGACAAGGATAAGTACCTGGGACTCAAAATGGTAGATGCTGAGCATTCATGTTCCAGATCTGAGAAAACTGGTCACCAAAGAAAAACGTACAGCTGTATGAGATTTGCTGTACCCCTAATGATTGAGGCTGTGATCCAACATATCACTGTAACGGATTGAGTTACTGTTCTGTTATAGTACAAATGTGCACGGCGAGTTCTTCTGTGGTCAAGAATTCTCAAACACAACTTGTATACCAATGGTCACTCCCCCCAACAAACCCCAAATTTTTCAGCAGTGAAACCAGAAAAAGGGGCAATCCTCGCCAACCACCGAAGGGCGTCTATATCAATGACCGTAGCCAATTCCCATATAAGATGATCGCAGTACCATAAAATTTTCTCTTCCTGTATTTGAAATCAACTGTTGACAATCTCTAGAGCGATGTACCCCATCTAGATCATAAAAACACAAAAGGGTATTTAGTCAATGACTCCTGACCTATATTGAAACCATCAAAAATAAATGAACATTAATCACAAATGGACATAATCACCCACAGGAACGGAGCTTACGATCTTGTAACGACGCTCTAAACGCCTAATCACTACTTAAGGAAAACCTCAGTGAGATATTTTGGCTAATAGGCTATATTCTAAGGCTCTTATGGCACGACTCGAATCTAATAGAGAAAGGGTGTAAAACGCATAAAAGTGATACATTTATCATAATTCGCTAAAGGGATAGACGACAGCAGACAGCAATGTTATATGAGAGGCAAGACTCTCTGAGGATAATAGAGAATTGTGAATTGCAGTATATTGCATTGGCAATATTATAGGATAAACTAAAAGTATATTTCTAAAAAGTGGTATGTACAATAGCGCGCTGAGTTAGCGAACGTGGAGCAATTGTGGTGACGAGGTGTTACCGCAGCAGTTTAACCAGTCTCAGAAGATAGAGCGAGCCCTGCTTATTGATATCTATCTCAAGACGTAAAGTTGAGTCAAGGGCAGTGCTACTCGCCATAATAAATAGAGATTAGGCAATGTTTTCGCACCTCTTGTTTCCTCATAGAAGATAGGCATATCTACAAATACAAATGACAATGTACGAGTTTGAGTTCTATACTTAAACCTAACGTTGAGAGCACAAACTAACATGTTTAAATGACACATTGTGATGGGGACTCATCTCGCAAGGTATATCTGGGACTTTTAACAGAGAAGTATGCAACAGGAAACAGGGTTAAAATAACAAATTTCTAGCCTGCTTTCCATCTGCGGAATGGAATGAACCGACGAAAAAAAAAAGGGGAGGATGAAGATATATATAGCATAGACCCTCCGAACTATAATTCGGAAAAAAGTCCGCCATGCAAGAACATAGATTTAGTCAATTCCGTGGAAGTATCACAAAATACATGGAGTGCATCTCTTTCTCAACACACATAGAGAATCACTTGTTGTATATTCAATGCCCGGAAGTTTGTACTTTTTTCTTTCTCTTTACACACACATTACTATGCATATTATCTGAGATCACATTGGGGATGAAAATACTCTTGGTACAAAATCTCAGGTTTTGAACATACTGAATTTCTTTTTGATTTGACTGTTCAATTTATGAAAAAATCAAAATGCCATAAGAATTAAATATATATTAGAGATTATACAAAATCGGATACAGTCATAAGAATGTAAGATAATTTTCATGACAATGTGGAAAGAACTTATACTAAAAGCGAAAATTAAAAGCATGTGTTGTTTCTTTGGGCGCACTGAACGCGCAGAGTTCGAAAGGAAACTGTCAGAAGGACAAAACAACCGCCGCCTCTGCATCCAGTGGGCCGCTGGCTAGAACAAAACGCAAAAAAAAGTGATCGACCTAACCAACCTTTTCAAAAGTGTTGGGGTTGGAGGGGAGGGGTTCTACGTTTTGATATTTGAATTGCGCCTCTACAAAGTAAGAGGAGGGAAAAAATTTTTCTAGGTCAAAGTCCGAGTGCAAATGGGGGCAAAAAAAGAGGTTAAAAACTTAATAAAAGTTCCGCGCTTCCAATGGAATAGGAAAAAAAGTATAAGTAAGAAAAAATAAGTTCCAAAAAAAAGAAAGCAATGAAAAAAATCTAGTATTTTCGCCATTAGGGGAAAAGCAGTAATAAGAAAAAAGGCAGGAAAACACACTAAGAATAAAATGATAGTTAAGTGCAAGGGAGAGAAAGAAAATTTTTTAAAAGCCCACAGAAAAACATCTAGACGGATTATTTAAGGGGAAAGATTCATAAGAAAAAGTTCCTCAAAAGAATAGAAAACCGTTTGTTTCTTAAACTCAGGAGTACAGGTGTGTGTCTTCAAAGGATATTCCATCTTATATAACGTGAAACATGGAGAAAATAACTTGTAGAGAGATGAAAATATCTTGTACGGTCACATGGTGGATTTAGCTTTCGCTGATTATAGGTTCGCGCAATATGTCCTATTTAACAAACTCCACGAACGTGATCTCGTGGACTCCACTATCTTGGACTCTCTTTCCCCCCAGACCTTGGGCAATGAGGTGATGACATGGTGAATGCAAGAGTCAGAGGTTCAACAGGACAATCATTTTATGGTTTGAAAAGCGTTTTAGTGGGCGATAGTTAGAAGCATGTTGGAGAATAGAAAAAGTTATAAAAGGACTATGCTAGAATTAGGTAAAATGAGTGAGTATACAAGTAGAGAGCACATCCACCAACAGGGGATGCCTAGAGCAAGAGAACATACGACCATAAAAAAAATTTTAGTGAAGTGCGTTGCTATAATAAGGTATAGATTCAGACTATATATGATTGGACATGTTCAAATTGTAATTCCTTAGTTATGTAATATTTTATGATTAAATAAGATGAAAAATACGCGAGCTCGAGTGTTTATCTTAAAGAGTATAAACCGCGAATGCCTAGCGCGAGGTGAGGACGTGTTTGCCCGTCTACCCATAAATGAATAACGAAGCACGCTTATAGTATTATAACAAAAATAATCACATACATTATTAACAATTGTCAAATGTTTAGAACTGTAAAATAGAAATGAAAAATATTTGTAAAATTTTATTCATGCAGGATTAAACAAAATGTTCAATCTATCAAAGATATCTATCTTTATTACATACCAGGCGTGTTTTGGTCTCGAACATGGCGCTTCACCTTGCTATTATTTGCGATTTAATGAATTTAAATTAGATGTAAATTGATGTGAAATTTAAAAATATTAAAATTATGAATAAAAAGATAAAAAATATAATATTATTAAACATGAGATTCGTTATAATGAACAATATAAGAGGTATGGGAGCTAGGGAGAAATATTGGTGGAGTTTTTTACATATATATAATATTTATATACCGAGAATAAATGAGGAGAGCAATTTGAGGTGCATTAATATTTACGCAATGAAGTTTCTTAAAAGCGATGATAGTCGCGCGAAGTATTGTTGAGCAACTTATAGGATCATCACATGAAGTCAATCGATTATCTAGGTGATAACTCTCGATTATTTTTGCTACATCTTTCGGTACCTTGTATGTCTTTTCATCGCTACTCGTCTCTCACTCATCTCACGTCTCGCTCTCAGTCTCTAAAGGTGCTCAAGAAAAAATTCACTGTACAAACTCCTCTCTCTTCCTACTCTGCTCTCTCTCTCAGACCCTCGGCTCGTCCTCTCCCTGCGTCACTCCTTCTCTCTCTCTCTCCTCATCCTCATGGTCTCATTCTGGGAGACATTGAATGTATTAGACCAAAAAAGAAAAACGACCAATACTAGCTCCGGAGAACCCAAAAAGATTTCACCCTATTCTGAGAAGGTAAAGTTTGGGGGTTCGAGCAACACGATGGGCCCTAATCTGGATTACGAATAATAGCAATGTCGTAAGGAACGGTACTCCACTCTCTCACTCCCTCACAAAACAAAAGTAGGAATGCGGCAGAATAAACAAACAAGGGCACTTCTTATATAATATATTTATAAAAAAAATTTTTTTCAACGGTATCTTCACGTTCGTTACTACGTTACTTCAAAATCCCAACAAAACAAACAGAAATCAACAAAAAAACAACAACAACTCATAACAAAAATAACACAAGCAAAATTTACAAAATTAAAACTACGTAGATATAAAATTAAGCTTAGAGAAACAAAATGTCTTACAAAAACTAAAATACCAAAAACCGCCGATGATAGCACATAAAATTTAAAAAAGTACCTCACACGCATTCTCTACAAGGGGTTTTACGAACCATACAGATTGGCAAATCATTAAAGCCGTAAATTGAAAATGAACTATTAAAAATTAATTACAATAAATATGTAAAGAACAAAGAAAATCTTTTAAGTGAAGTCTTCTGGCCAATTATTAAAAAATTAATAATCTTTAAGAAAAAAAAGGAAAAAGGGCAAAAATAAAAGCTTCACACCTTTAAAATCTTAAAAAAAAATTTTCCCCCCTGATGAAAAAAGATTTTCGAGCAAAAGTCACAAAAAAACAAATCACGAACACACAATTTACAAGAACAATATAATTTAATAAATTATATAATATATAAAAATATATAATACATAAATAATATAAAATAATATCATAATTTTATATATATAGCAATAATAAATAATAAAGTTAATCATTTAATATAATAAGTCAATTTATAATAAAAATAAATAATTATATAGATAAATAAGAAAAATAGACAAAATATATTTAAGATATTAAAATATTAACTTACAATAAATAATAATTCAGTGTTATGATGAAATATTAAATTAATATAAATATTTAAAACTACTTGTAAAATATTAATAATAAAATAAAATGATTAATATACATTAAAAAGTATAAGGATTACTATTGAGGTTAAACCAAAAAATGTATAAGTGATTAATTTATTTGAATTAATGTTAAGCAGAAAATATTCATTATATGAATATAATAATCGTGTTGCTGATTAATCATAATATTATAGTTATAATATGAAATATAAACTATATATGATATTATATAAATATAATATTTGTCTATACGGTATAATTTTCAATTCATTTAATTATATTATCAATTAATATAATAAAAATAATAAACTAGCATTATCCTTATGTTCTTCTCCTTTTTTTCCCCAAAAGGACTTGGGTAAAGGGTGTTTATTGGCGTGTAGTAAGAAAACAAAAAAGTGGAAATCAAAAGAAAGAGGAGTGTAAGTTTGAAGTGGAAAAGAAATAATGAAACAAGGTTTCCCCAGCCATAGAGCGAAGCAAATAAATAAGCCCTCAATACTTAGCCTTTAAACCCCAGCCCCCCTCTAATATATTACAAAAAATACCTATTAGTTGAAAGGAAAAGCTTTTCGGTTCGCAAATGTTCAAGCTGTATTAATAAAAAAATCCGACAACCCTCGCATAGGTATATAGCCTATAACTCCCTAAGCAGGGAAAACCATCAGCGAAAAAACGGGAAAACCCGCTCAAACTTATAAGCCATAATTGAAAAATTCGGTCAGGTTGCGGGAAGGGGTAGTTTCAAAACCGCTCGGTAGATATCTGGCCCACTGTGGGTGGCTTTAAAAACAACCATTAAAAAAAAACCGCCTTATCCGTTTTGCTTTAAAAAAAATCATACACAAAAAAAATAGATACACAAAAAAGCCGGCCACCTTTCCAATTCACATATCCTATTTTATCTCAACTTGAATTTCCTTCCGGCCTTCTTTGGGCCCCAAACCTCCAAATCACAAATTTTCCCTCCTTCCCTCAAACATTTCCGTTTTTAACTGGAAAACCCTCAATCCCACTTTTTTTTTCTCAGTCCCCCCCCCTCCCAGGCTCAGTCGATTTCCAAAAACCAACAACTTCCATAAATAAACTCAAAAAGCTTTTAAACCCAACTTGAACTGTTCAAATTCATCCCTGCCAGAGTCAAGAATTAGACCTAGAAATTAAACTTCAAATTTGAAAAACAAAAGAAAATACCTTCATGACGCAAAAAGCTATTAGACTTTCTTCAATTATTTCTCCATGCCCACATGCATTTACGTATACCGAACCTTTCTTCACAAACCAAACAATAAGAAACCTGCTTTCAAAAATACGTATTTCCGAATTCATTAAGGTGATTTTAATTTTCCTGGCATTAAATGGGATTCCTTACCATTTTATCAATTCTTTTCCACACCTAAAATGCGTTCCTAAGAAAAATAAAAAAAAAAAATTTGTTTTCTCCCGTTTCTCCACACACATTCCCTATTGAAACCTTATTAAAAGATCTATACCCTTTAAATGGGGGGGAGGTTATAAACGTGTCATTTTATCGTTATCCTTTATTTTAAAATTTTAAAATAATATTGTTTTATATTGGTAAATAAAATAAATCAGTTATTTTTTTTAATTGAAATGCCAAGTTTTTTTTAAATTTTTTATAATGTAGGTTAAAAAATGAAATCTTTTTTACAACAATAATAGGTGTAACTAAGTTGATTATCTTAATATATTTTATATCAAGTCCCCATAATATAAAATATATAAATATCTATAAATTATTAGAAGAAAAACCAAAAAAGAATTTTATTTTTAGAAGAATTTCGGCAAAAAAACACTCCCACCCCCCATAGAAAAAAATCTGGTGTTAGAACTCTTTCGTAGAATTTAAAGCCGAATAAAACTTACTGTCACAAGAAAAAAACAAATTTCAATTTAAATTTCGCTCTGTTCATGGGGAAAAGTTCAAAATTTTAAACATTTTTTTCAAATGTAAAAAAAATTTTTAAAAACTAAACTCTTTTTATTTTTTTAACAATAAGTTTTTTTTTTAACGAAATCCCTTTTTCCTCCTTTTTTTTTAGGGATTATAAATATATGAATACGTTCCAAGGGGCAATGAAAAAAAGGAAAAAAAATATAAAAAGCTTGCTCTTTTTCTGGTTTTTGGGAACAAAAAAAAAAAAAAAACTTGGTTTAAATCCAAAAAAAAAAAAAGAAAAAAAAAAAAACCAAAATTGGGTGTGATATTTTTTTTAAATAACAGCCAAATATAAACAAATGGTAGGAAGTGCAGCTGCAAGTGGGTTTTTTTGGGTTTTAAAAATGCTATTTGAAAATTGGAGTTTTTGGAAATGGTATAGGTTAGATTTTAAATGGTGTTTCATGAAGACAAGAATTTAAAAAAAGGGAGGGCGCAAAAATATCATTTAGGACACTACTTGGGAAACTGTTAATAACGTGACATCATACATGTCTAACCCATATTTTAAAAATACTCTTAATAAAATTTTTACTTCGAATAATTTAATTTTAAATAAAATATTTTCCAAATTTATTCCTTTATTTGCACAACTAAAAAAAACAAGAGTAATGTAATGTGTATTTTTAATCTTATATTTGTAATGTTTGTTCTATTGAGTTTTACATAAAACTCATAAAGTAAAAAAAAAAAACAAAACACACTAAGGCTAAGGGTATAAAAATAAATATAAAACTAATAATGATCTTTAAATTTGAAAAAATAAAAAAAAAAGTGTTTACAAAAATTACGTACTATTCTTTTTACAAAAAAAAAAAAAAAAAAAAAAAAAAAAAAAATGGCAAAAGTAAATATAAAAAAATTGAATTTCTTATATACCTTGTAAAATTCATTTAAATTGAAATTTTAAAAATTGTAAGGATTGTTAAATAGTGACCTTCATGAAGTTCATAATTGTTTGAAAATACTATAGGAAAGGTGATATAAAAAAATATTAAAATACTACTTTAATTTTAAAACTATAAATTAATAAAAATTACATATATATATATAAAAAATAATTAGTAATTTTTTCAATTTTCTTTTATGATAAATATAATATAAAAATAAGACATTAATATAAATATAAAAAAGAGAGAAGGAGGAGAGAGAGAGAAAGAAAGAAGAAAGAAAAGATAAAGGAAAGAACGAAGGAGATAAGAAGAGAAAGAAGAAGAAAAAAGGAGACGAGAAAGAAAAGAGCTAAGAATTAATCTCACGCAAACCAAACTCAAAGCTGAAGAAGATTGGAAAAAACAAAATGAAGGGGAAATGAAAGAAAAGAAGAAAAAGCAGAAGAGAGAAGAAAAGAGGAAGAGAAAGAGAAAGAAAAAGAAAAAAGAAAAAAGAGAAGGTATAGTATTGAAAGAAAAAGAGAAGACAAAGAAGGAAAGAGAAAAAAAAAGAAAGAAAACTAGGGATTAAGAATATAAAAACGATAATAATTTAAATCAGGACATTTTAAAAGGCATTTTAATGAATATTCAGTCAGTATTTTTAAATTAACCCATTAGGGGTGGCGAAGAGAAAACCTGTTTGGTGTAATAGAGAGATAAGAGAAAATTAATGAAGCGTAAATGTTTTAAAAATTCAAAGGTAGTAAATAGGGAAGATGATTTAGAAGATTATAGGAAAAATAGAAACGACATAACCAGTCAATAAGGAGAGGCAAAGAGAGAGGCAGAAATTAATTTAGCAAGGAATAGTAATAAGAAACCGAAAAGTTTTTTGTTTTTATAAATTTAAAGTAAAGAATAAGGACAATTGGTCCAATTAAATTGATGAAATTTAGTGAGTTCAGATAGGAGTTTGGTCAACATTTTCATGCTTATTTTGGCTTCAGTGTTTACTGAGGAAAGATAGATAATAGTTTGGGACTAATAGTTTCTGTATGCATGTAACAAATAGACTTAACAGATTTGAATTTGACGTAAAGGATATTAACGTTTATTAGATCCATATGAGCCCAGGTAAAGCTGCTTTGGGCCCTGGATGGGATATATTGGTATTCCTGAAAGAGGGTAGTTCAGCATTGCAAAAGGCAACTGGTATTTGATTTTTAGGCGATTTTTACATTTGGTGAGGTACCAGATGACTGGAAACAGCATATGTTTGTGCCTATTTATAGAAAGGTAGTAAGGAAGATTTTGGGAATTATAGGCCAGTTAGCCAAATGCAGCATTTATCTTAGAAGATAACAAGGTCTTGTACGACTCCCAGCACGGTTTCAGAAAGGGTAGGTCATGTTCAGACAACCTTTTAGAATTTTATGGAATATCATTACTTACTGCATTGCCGAGGAGATCCAGTTGACTTATTGTATATTTGGACTACAACAAGCTTTTGATAAGGTTCTTCACATAAGGATGATGCAAAAGTTATCACAAACTGGTATAGTTGGAGTGGTAACATGGTTGGATTAAAGAGTGGTTGCGGAGTAGAAGACGGTGTGTACAACTAAATGGGAATAAATCATCATGGGAAATAGTGAAGAGTGGTGTCCAACAGGTTCAGTGTTGGGGCCACTATTGTTCCTCATATATATAAATGATTTAGACACGGGACTTAAATGCAAAGGTTTCTAAGTTTGCACAGATGATACTAAAGTGTCCACCTCAGTTAGGAATAGTGAAGGATGCTAAAGATTCAAAATGATCTTGATAACACTTCTTGGGTGGGCAGATAAGTGGCAAATGAAAATTTTAAATAGTAAAAAAGTAATAGGTCTACCTAGGTTTCTCAAATAAAGTTTTAACACGATATGAACCGGGATTGGCTTGAGTCTGTGGACCAGGAAAAAGATTTAGGTGTGATTATAAGCAGTAACATGAAAGCAGCTAATCAGTGTTTGGAAGCTAGAAATAAAGCTAATAAGATGCTGGGCATGATAAATCGCAATGTTGTTTACAAGAGCAAGGAATTAATAAGTAACTGTATAATAGCTATGTTAGGCCAGTAATGAGTATTGTGCACAAGTTTTGAAAATTCTTAAAGAAAGACTATAGATAATGCTAGAGAGAGTGCAACATAGAGCACAAGTGATTTCTGGTTTGAGGGTAAGAGCTATGGGAGAGGCTGAAGGAGTTTAGGAATGTTTTCTGTAGAAGGCGATTTCTCAGAGGGGACATGATACAAGTCTACAATATTTTCTATTCTATTGATAATACAGAGACCAATAAATTTTCATAGTAGAACAGGGACAGGTAACCAGGGGCATAATAAGAAAATTAAAGAAGAAAGCATGCATCTTGATATAAGAAGCAGCACTTCAGTAATAGGTTGTTTAAATTTGGAATGATCTGCCACGAAGGAGGTTGTTGAGGTGTTGACTCGATTGCCAGACATTTAAGAAAAGGGTTAGATTTGTTTTATGGATAGGTTGGGTATCATATAATATAATTGACGAAGCCAAATTGGGCGGGTTTTTAGTTATAGCAGTTATTATTGTTAGATGGCATGTGTGTGACCATAACTTCGTATTAAATGCATGAGGATGGTTTGGGTATCATTATATATTCATTAGTTTTGAACTAAGCCAAATTGTGATTTGTAGTTACACAATTTGACAAAGCCTAGGGTGCTTTGTGGTTTGCATGAGCATGTTTGGTTGTGGGTTGACTGGGAGCAGTCCTCGAACATGACTTATAGTGGCTTCTTACTGTCTCTATAAATTCTTAATGTCTTTATGTCTTCTAATAATATAATAATAATAATAATAATATAATATTATTATTTTATTATTATTATTTATTATTATTATTCTTATTATTATTAATGATTGGTCCTTTGTAATTATTAATATTTGTAAATTTTTTTTGTCAACGAGTTTACGTGAAATGTGCCGTACGTAGGCTACTCGTATTATAAAGTGCTTAATAATAATAATAATAATATTAATAATAATATATTAGTAATAGTAATAACAATAATAACATAAGAATAATGATAAAATATTTTATTATTATATTATTATTATTATTATTATTATTATTATTATAAATGTTAATAATTATCTTTTAAATATTAATAATAATTAGAAGAAATAACAATTAAGAACAATAATACATCGGTGTATAATAGCTTCAAACATTTACACTTTTCTCTGACTTAACATTTTTATTTATTATTACTTATTATTATTATTATTATTATTATTCTTTTTATTATAACTTTTGAATTATCAAAATAATTATTATTATTATTTTTGGTATTATTATTACTTTCCTTTGCAGTTTTTAAATTATTTTCAATAATAATAATAATAATAATATACTAATAATTATTATTATTATTATTATTATTATTATTATTATTATTATTATTATTATTATTATTATTATTATTATTATTATTATTATTATTATTATTAAAGAAAAAGGAAATATCATTAAAACAAAGGATAATAACTGCATTAGTAATACATAAATTAAAATAAAATATTATTGAACTAAAAAAATGGTCATAACATTTTTATACAAGTTTATACTGCCCGCTTTCCGTCCGAGCCCGACTGATTTTTATTATTAAAGTGAAAAACTTAATAACGCAAAACTTTGCTTAATATTTTAAATTTTTTACATTGAAAATGTTAAAAATGGACCTTCCAAAAGGCATCTAAGTCAAAATTCTGATATCTTAATTCTACGAGATTCACGAGGTCTTAGAATTTTTTTGCAAAAAAAAAAAAAAATTTTCCAACTTTGGGAAATTTTTTTGAACTGTAGGTTTTTGTTTTTTCTTAATTTTTATATATGGTTAATAATTCTATTTGCCTATTTAAAAACATTTTCTCGATTGAAATGTTTTAATTTAAAAAAATATTACTATTATAAAGTGACGTAGTTTTCCCCTCCGTGACCGATTTTCCCCCATTTTTCGGTTATATTAATATTTAGTTACTATGTACAACAATTTCACTTTTTACAAATGTCCCAGTAGAGAAGCAATTAACACTACCTCAAAGAATACTGTAAACTGTATTCAGCAAATATCATCTCCTTCTCTGTACCTCTCATTCAATGTTACATCTATCAATCTCTGCACAATCCTCTCTCTCATTCTTCTCTCATCTCCTATCTCTCATTTAGTCACAGAAATGGCAAATTCTTCCTTCATGACCAATTTTATATTCAGAAATCAGGCCTAGCTGGATCGCCCCTTCTCATTTCTCTTCAACCCATTATAGCCTGCATTTATCTTGAACCTCCCTTCTAGACAAAACTTCATATTTTAACACTGTCGCAAACTTCAACTGGATGCACGCTGGCCAAGATATATGAATGACGTTCTCTTCCTCTCGTTCATTTCCCTAAAAGAACTAGATATTAATAGATTTTTCATAATTATATCAATAGCATTGCTCCTATTAAATTCACAATAGAATACCCTACAAACAATCAGATATCTTTTCATGACATATTAATTAATTGTACCAAATTAACCAGGTTTTATGGTTGAACTGCTTTTCACATGTCAACACATGTCTAAAATATATGCATTTGGAACAGAGTCTAATTACATATAAAGACGTGAATATCATAATGTTAGCATCATGTGCATATCAAATATGGGTAGTTTAATGTAGCTAATGTGAGAAATATTGCGTAAATACTCTCTCCTCTAAACTCTGTCTCCTTTGATTAAAACGCAGGGCTGCTTAGTCCATAAAATAATTTTTTTGACTCTGACTCCATCTTACACAGGGATTTTCGACTCTGACTCCACTTAAACAAAATTTTCCGACTCCCACTTAAACAAATATTTTTGACTTCCACTTAACACACAAATTTTTTCCTTTTATTAAGTCGTTAAAAAATTTTTTTGACTCCGACTCCACTTACAAATAGGGATGGGCCGGGATATCCGGCAACTATCCAGTATCCGGCCAAGTTTTTTACTATCCGGTATTCGGCCGGATAACCGGATAATTACTTTCCTAGTAGGTTCTTCCTCATTTGGGGGAAATATTCCACATTAATAATTTGAAAAATTTATATATATATATATATATATATATATATATATATATTATATTATATAATATATATATATATATATATATATATATTTTATATTATATATATATATATACTCTATATATCTATCTATATAATCTATATAATTTTATAGTATAGTGTAATCATAAAAAAAAAACCATTTCTCTCAGTTCTTTTGTGCCTGACTTCATCTACCTCACTTTCTACACTCTTTTTAAACCTTCATCATTTCAATAATTTCAATAATAATTTTATTCACATGGCAAGGCCTAGATTATTATTATGCAATGAAAATTATTTTTTCCTTGCCGTCGCTCATATATTATTGAGACTTTTAACAGAATTGAGCTCTCTATTTAGATCCAAAATATAACAACTAGGAGAAGATAGAGAGAAGAGAGGAGGAGATAAATATCCTATCGAGCTGATTTACCTATAACTCAAATACAGAAAAACTTTTGACTCATGATCATACGAAAAAGGAAAGGACCATAAAACTACAAACTCTCTCTTAGAACACATCTTGGACTAAAGGCAGTGGAGCAATGATCAGTTTCTGATGGAAAGATGGGTGTCAGCTTCAACATGATATCGTATTTTAATAGTCCTATCAGTTTTATGAAAAATATTCACTTAAAAATAGTAAAAAAAAAGTAACAATTTAATATGAAATTAGATATGCGCTCAATTTCGACAAAAAAATTGCCCCTCTTTTTGGTTTTTAAGTAAACTGTACCCACCCTTTTAAAATATACTATAACACTTACCAGAAATTAGTTTGGTTGTGTCGAGTATGATCGATAGAATACTGCCGGGAATCATATGGAAAAATCAAATACTTTCTAAGCTTTACCAATGTAAAGAAATTTGGAAATAAAAGTTAAGTCTTATAATAATTATATTATTAAAAAAATTTACTTATCAAAAAAGAAGGAAATTTTTTTTGGGGGGTAGAGTCAACAGCTCTCAAGAAAAACCTAAAAAAAAATAATGTAATAAGTTAAAATTTAGAATTTGTTGCTTGGGACTAGCGGAAATGTAGCATTGTTTGAATATAACGTGTTACGTAAGTTAATGATATATAAGAATGATAAATTTTAAGCTGTTATTGTACCAGATTTATTTACGTATACTGATTTTTTGTGTATAAATCCGGTATTATACACCTACTCATTGCAACTTTTTTTTTGGGTGTAGATTTTTTTAATAACAATTTTGTTGTTTGTTTATAGGGTATGTTTTTATGGGTTTTCCGAAGCTCATATCCGTAACGTCGATTCCCGTTGTGTAATTGACTCTCTTTTTTTGCAACGGGAGAAATATTAATATTCGGCCATCCTTCACAGTCCCATAGGGATAGTAGCAGAGTGAACAATGTTTCTATAAGGAAAAGTGTAATATATGTAAGAAAAATAATCATAAGACTAATATAGATTACATATATATTAAATATAACTATTTAATTAAATCGAAATTGTGTCACTATCAATTTATATAGACATAATTTTAATTACTATGTATATTACAATATATTAAGTCTATAAACCTGTATATATCAAAAGAGTAATATGATCAATATTTTAACATTATTATTATTTTATTTTATATGTACATATATATATATCTTATAAAGAAGGACAAAATTAAAAAAAAATTAATAACAAATATAATTTTATTTTTTTAGAAAAATATTGGAAAAAAATTCTACATTGGTGTATTCTGACATTATTAGATAGATGAATGTTAATAACTATTGAGTATGTGTTGGAATCAGGAAAATTTGCTGGTATAGCTTAGATATATACCCCCTACCTCTCTATTAATATATAAACTCTAGCTTGACATAAGATTTGACATCTTTAAATAACCTATTATCCCTTAAAAACTCATTGACATACGGTTTAAACCCCCTATACAACCCCTCTTCCTTGATAAATTAATGACTTGTAACAGGGTAAGTATATAGCTCACCGGTATAACCACATAAACGCGTGTTGAATATAGCTCAATTATCTATATTATATTTATATATATATAATATAACACCAATTACAACTCTCAATATAGGTTGAAACTAGTCAACCTCGGCTAAATATAGCGGGTAATCTGATGTCACCCAATACTCTTCCAAAACATCAACACGTTTATGAAGACACGATGAATATAGGCTCACAAGAAATATAAAAACAGTATTGCATAGTAGTGCATTAGAAAGGGAGGTACGGTATAGGTAACTATCTGATACTAATACGCATTAGGTAAGTAAGTGATTATGAATTGCATCATATAAAATAATCACATATATATAGTATAATAGGTGATATATCGATATTCAGGCAGTCTCGATTATATATATTATATACTAATTCGATTACTTAATATTTAGGGGTATTAATTTTTCCATAATTGAACAAATTACATACTGAATATATTAATATATACCTAATCTAGATATAGGCTATTAGATAAATAAGTGAGAGGAGAGAGGCGGGTACTAAAACTCACCATGGTATAGGTATATATGGTGCAATACAAATATATATAGCCGTTATATATATAATATATATATATATAACCATGGCAATCAACTCCCTATATAATCCTTTAACTACTAAATAACATAATAGGGATTATAGTAATACCTCTCATAGTAACTTATAAAGTGATGTATATATATATTCTATGATAATGTAGTTAAGGTATATATTAATATATATAATGGGTAACTAATATGATATATAAGTATATAGGTAAGATAAAAATTTTGAAATGTAATCACCCTTTACTAAAACAGTCGAGAGAAACTGAAAATTTGTATCAGAACTGTTCTGAGTGACGTCACTAAAAATCAACCGATCTAAAAAGCACCTTACTCTAAAAAGTTATAACTTTTGTGTGATTTTGATTAAAACTTACTCACTTTCTAGTAGGGAATCAAAAAATAAGACTGGACCAAATTGAAGAATTTTTTTAGAGGTTTTATATTAATGACTGTTATAAAATAATAATGTACATATTTATATATTATAACGTACTTTTATTAGACTAATTGAAAATACAGATTTTGATAAAAGTAGATTATACTAAAATCATATATATATTTTATTATATAAATATTATTATTTACATACCATAAATAATAATAAATATATATTTATATATAATATAATAAATAATATATACACTAAATATATATAATTATAATCAATAAAATTGATATAATAATATAATATATTAATAAAAAAATAGTGGTAATATATAATATATATAATATATTTTATATTTATTAGAGTTATATAAAACATAATAAATAGATATATAGTGGAATAATAATAATAATAATGAATGTTTAATGGTAATTAAATTATTTAGTTCACCGAGCCAGCCAAAACATTAATTAAAAAGTATAGAATAATAATAATAAGGGAGGTGGAGTAATAATATGTATTCGAGAACCTCACACTCAATCAAATCATAATAATAATAATAACTGAAGTAAAGAGAAAAATAGAAAAAACAACATAATAAATCAAGATAATTCATATGTAATATAATAATATAATAATAATAGAGTGGATAGTTATAAATAATAATATTCGCATATACCAATGCATTTATACAAACTATTCATATCAAACTTAATTTGGTAATTCGGGCATTTATTTTTGATTATTTTTCGTTTTAAGAATTTTGATGCTATTTCAAGCCTTCGCTGAAAGTAGTTTTTAGTTTGGCGCTAACATGATTTAGTAATAATTTTTAATGAGTCTATCTCATAAGAAATTCTCAAAAAATAAGAGACGTTACTTGATTTCAAGTTAAAAATGTCCAAGCTTTCGTTCGGTATACTTCGACATTTTTCAAAGGAAAGTTTTTATTTTCTCCGAATCATACGATCATTTTGACCTACTAACTACTTGGCCAAAATACGTAATGCCAAAGAAACGTAAATAAATAAAGATGTTAAGCTTTTAAAAATGAGAAAGAGAACTAAGAATTGATCTTTTTTTATTTAAATATGTTATGAAGTCTTTATAAATTCCTATATCGTTGTATATGAAAACTGGGTTGTGTTTCCTTAAGAGCAATGATTTACCTAGACGAATTCATAAAAATCATTCTTTCTTGTTAGGATGGAAAAAGTTTTTTTTATTTTATATCGGATTTTTTGCTATGTTTTTTTAAAATGTTGGAATGCTTTACTCTGCTTTATACTTATGGTTGTGACATTCTCATGTTGAGGGTTTCGTTGGGTGTGCCGATAATGGGAGGCTCGGGCGATATTACAATTTCATTGTAAGGATAAATGTTGGTTGGAGAATGTATATGTATATATGACAGGATGTATGGGGCCAACGTGACTCACGGAATGAATCAATATTATACTTAATTTATAATTTCTTAATTGCAGTGAATGCTTGAAAAGTCCCTCAACATGCCGCTCAAAAAATGCTGAACCATTTTGAAATTTTTCAACCAAATGAAAAACAAATTCCCAAATTCAAAAATCGACTTCGAACCATTATAACCAATTTTTCCAATTTTTACTTGGCCTGATTACAGTACATACGAAATGATTTCACGGACGACGGGCTAGTGGTAAGGAACACTATTCATACTAGATGCGATTAATAGGTGCACCAAATTTTTTCGCTCTAGACCTCATATTTACCGAGATACAGAATGGGTTTTTTTTTGTGTAACAAAACGGGTGGGTTTTTTTTATGTTTAACAGCACTTATATATATATATATATATATATATATATAATAAATATATATATATATATTATATATACCGGTATATATATATATATATATTATATATTATATATATATATATATATAGTATATATATATATAATATATATATATATATAGTATATAGTTTTATTATATATATATATAGTATATATAATAATTATATATATATTATATATATATACTATATTATACCGTATTATATATATATATATATAATATATATATACTATATATAATAATATATATATATATATATATATATATATATATATATATATATATATATATATATATATATATATATCTATATATACTGTATAAGACTTTCGATGTTGGGTACAATGTTATATTATTTTATTCCATCATTTAAATCACAACAAA
>JABUQX010096319.1:0-18595 GCA_015478945.1 Trachelipus rathkii
AAAAGAGAGAGATGTTGATTACTCTATTAAAAAGATTTCAGAAAGTCTTTTGACGATATATTTTTCACATAAAAATGAATAAAAGATTTAGCAGACTTAAATGTTTTTTTTAACTGATTTTTTATATTCAGCTCAAATAAACAAAAAAACGATATTTTTTTTATTATGTTTAAAATGTTTATATTCTGCGCGATGTAGGTACTGATAGTGCAAATTGTTACTGTTTAATTAAGTACAGACTAAAGACGAGTAAAGTCTAATAAAGCAATGAGCCGCATCTGCTGATTTATAGGAATCAGGGCAGCGAGTCAGAAGGCTTCTCGAAAGGGGCTATTGTTACTGTCTCTAGAGTGTATTTTTGACAGTTAAACTGCCATCAGGAGAGGAGCCAGACTATTTTGAAATAAAAAAGGTGAAAAAATTAGTAAAAAACATAGTGTTTTTTAATAATTTTTAAAATTGTAGTATTTTTTTAAAAAAGTTAAACTAAATAAAAAAAGTAAGCAAAATGTAAATGTAAAAGTAGCAAGTTTAAAGAAGTAAACAAAAAAAAAAAATTTAAAGAAAATAAAAATAAAACTTTTATTTCAGCATAAATAGGGCGAATTTCAATCATGCAGAAGAAGAGAAAAATATATTATTTCAACGTTTGTCTAAAGAAAATGAGATTTGAGGCTTATACAGTGATCATTATTATTTGTAATATTATTTGACTAGTTAGATAATTCATTTTAAATTTTTAAGGTGTATACCCTTTTTTTCAAGGGTTTCGGGACCCACCCGTCTCGTTGGTGTCCTTACTATTTCAGACTGCTCAGGTAATTACATTCTTCTTCGCTGTTTTCGTATATATGGATACGGAGTGTGTATGATCATCATTTGAGGATCATTGCCAAAAGTAAAACCAACGATTTTTTTTCTTCCAGGGAATTAGCCACACGCCAGGTTGCAAATCTAGACCCTCAAGCAACGCTCGAATCTGCCAAATTTCGGAATCTGATGGGATCGGGGGAAACATGTAAAACGACAGCTGCGTAATATTGGTAATATTAAGAAGGCGAATGATACTGACTCTACTATTCACAATTATGATTCCGTTCCAAATCCGGCCAACAGAACTGCGCAGGTGACCGGTATTGTGGACTTTCCTTCCTCCTCTCTGAATTTTGGTTCAATGCACAAAAGCTTTGATTGCTTACGCTCACATCTTCTTAGGTCTCTATGCATTCTATGTATTTCTTTTCTTCTTTTTTTCGTGCTGGAATTCCCACACTGTGGGTTTCTCTTCAAGATACACACAATGAGGATCGGCTGGAAAATCCATATAAATCAGGTCTCTATGAGTCGAAAACATAGGAATATATTACACCTTACTCGCTAATTACTATATTGTATAATATAGATTTCCAACTATGGGTTCCTGCTGCTGCTGCTGGTGGGCAAGTGCACCGGGCCATCATATACCGTTGCTCTCATCTTCTAACACCTTGGTGCGCAATTATTTATTCCTTCATCGTCAATTTCCGTCTCTTGCTCATCGATTCCAAATGGTCTCGAAGTGAAGACAAGTATAACGTTTCTTCTATTTTCCAATATAACGCTGTTGGAAGGGGTAGTCTACAACGTCTTGGGATTTGAAACCAAATAAATCTAGTTCCTAATAAAATCCAGTTCTATGAGTTTCCAAACTAGGAAGACATCTTACTCCTGTTGTTTAACGTTTCTTATGCAGATTTCAAGATTCGGCTTCCAACACTGTGCCTGAACCCACGCCGTGATCCTTCCACAAAGTCATTTAGAATAATATTCTTCGCTGAAACAGTACGCTTATTTTTTAATGTAGCGAGGGACTATCCAAGTTAAATGGCCCAATACACACTTGTATGGCGTAGTGAGCATGGAATCCGTAGCTCTGCTTCGTGCTTACCACCAACTAAAGGGTTAGGGGAAAACTAAACTACCTATCGCGAAAATTATATTCAGCTTGATCACAGTTTGAACTTATATGATAAAGTATATTATATATATTATTATATATATATATAATATATATATATATATATATATATATATATTAATATTATATTATATAGTATAATATATAATTAAAATATAAAATATATATCATATAAAATGGTATGACCCTACCTAAACAGTCCACTCCTAATATATATATATATATATATATATATATATATATATTATATATATATATATATACATATATTATATATATATATTATATATATATATATATTATATATATATATATTAATATATATAATAAGAGTAAAAATCAGACTTCTTCTGCCCTAAGCAGTAGTCAGTAAAGCAACCAGCGCAGAGCGGCTGGGAGGAGCTGTTGTAAGGGCTTTGAACCTATAGATTTTGTACTTATTGCCTTTGGGTTCTATACGTATGTTTAATAAAAATAAAAAAATTAGTAAAAAAATGTTTTTAATAATTTTAAAATTTATTTTTAATTCAAAATCTAAATAAAAACAAAATAAAATAAAGCAAGATAAAAATAAAATTTTTAAAAATATTATAAAATTTCATCATGCAAAAGAAATTTATTAGCTTACTCTGCCTAAAGAAAATGAGATTTGAGGCTGATACAGTGATCATCTTTGCAATTATTTGTTATTAGATAATTCATTTCATTTTTAAGGGTGAAATCCTTTTCGGGTTGAATCCTCCTCTCTTGTTAATGGCTTCACCAATTTTCAGACTCCTCAAGGAAATCATCCTTTTTTACTTTCAGTCCATATGTATTGAATGTAACATACATAGACGGGCATAGGAAACAAGTTTTCCTTTAAGGGGTCTTACTGCAAGGGAAATGTTCAGATTATCCTCGGCAACTTGAAACTATCAAATTCGGGATCTATGGAGGCGTAAACATGTAAAATAACACCAATATTGGTATATTAAAGGAATGTGTCTTAAATCAGCATCTTACCCAAACAACACGCACCTACCACCAGCTATAGTATATATAATTTATGACTCAAAATTTGTTATGCCTGTTAGCCTAAGATCATTCCCTTTTTCTTTTTTTCGTCTGGGCACGCACCCATCCCTGGGGTTTCAAACAACCATGCGGTTCCTGAAACTCAATCAAATTAAAGTTCTTATGAGTTCGTTAACATAGTTAAAAACACTTTTCTCGGTTTATTAGAAATTTGTACCAAATAACCTCTGGTTCCAACAAAGGCTCCGGTTGCAGTGCAACCGCATCATCTAACTCTCCCTTCTACCTTGTCATTATTCCTTCTTCATCTTTCCTCCTTCTTCCTTCTCTTATGCTTTCCATATGTCTCTCCTTTATTTATTCTTTTTCATCTGAGCCCCTTGTCCCTTAGAAATCCTTGAGGGTTTGAATAACCAATTAAAATCAAGTTTCTAAAGGAGTTTCCGTAAACCTAGTGGAAAGGCGCATCTTACTCGTCTATTTAACATTTGTCTACAGTTTTCAAGATATTGCCCAAACACCGGTGGCTGACCCACACCGTGACCTACTCATGGAGCGTTTCCGAACTCAGAAACTTTTCCATGCTCCAAATCCCTTCCTGAACATGTTCCGGCCATGCTTATTATCAAACCAGTTAAAGCCATTTAGAATTTTAAAGGCCCACACCCACTTGCAGGAGGTTGTGGCGGCATGAATCCCGCAGCTCGGCCCTTCGGTGCTCAGGTCCAGAATATGTTACAAAAGGTTTTGATGGAATCCGATGTCTTAATATCCCTTTCAATTAGAGAGAGAATTATATATAATATATATATATATATATATATATATTATATATAATATAAATATATATTATATCATATATATTATATATATATATATATATATATATATATAAATATAATAATAAAATAATAATAATAATAATAATCATAAAATAAACATGATGTACTACCTAAACACGATTATTTATATATTGTAATCAGGTTCGAAGAATGAAAACCAGATAGGTTCAAAAAGGCAAGAAATCAGCAAGCCCAAAGAGAGAATAGCTCACATTAGCGTCCTGATAAGCGTCTCTCTCTCTCTCTCTCTCTCTCTCTTTCTCTCTTTCTCTTCTCTCTCTCTCTCTCATCCTCTCTCCTCTCCTCTTCTTCCTCTCTCTCTCTCCTCCTCTCTCTCTCTCCTCCTCTCTCTTCAAGCAGAAGCCATCCGAATCCTCGTCAGCTAAAACTATTTAAGAAGAGACCTATTAAAGAATCGGGTTCTTTAGCACAGTGATTAAACCTACAGAAATCGTTCCTATAGACGAAAGGTTTCTATTTCCGATTCGAACATTTTGTTCATGTTTTATTTTAAGGGATAAACCAATTTAATTTAAAAAGTATATTTAAAAAAATAAATTAAATCAATATCTATATATATATATATATATTATCTATATAAATATATATATATATATATATTATATTATATATATATACTATTATATATATATATATATATATATATATATATATACAGTTTTGTGTTCGCTCGCATATCATGCAAAACCAAAGCAAATAACACAACAAATTATACCGTCCAATCTACATAATGAACATCATTCCAAACTCCGCATCGTATGTGGTGTGTGCGCGCGTGTGTGTGGTGGGGTTGTCCGCCGCAACAAACAAAAACAACTCAAACCAAACAACAAAACAACCATACCAAACAACAAACAACGAACGCAAATTACAGGTCCGCGGGCTTTAGTGACTTCATTCCTTACCTCTGTGTGTTGTGTGTGTGTGTGTGTGTGGTGTGTGTGGTGTGTTTGTGTGCAACTAGTGATCTCTGAAAACATCCGCATCTGCATTCCACACTTCCGCGGAGCATCCGCATATTTTTAAAAAGATCCGCATCCGCATACCGTCGCTTTGCCCTGCGGATGGGTCGCGATATTTATTCGCTGGTCTGGATAAAGAATTTTATAATAAATACTTAAGATGAATCTGAAAACGAAAATGAAAATGAATGTAGATAAAACTTGAAAAGATGTAATAAACTAGAGCTAGAAAATCGCTTTGGTTCTGTGGAAATTAATGTCCTTCATACTAATTGCAACTTACTTAGATTCATGTTATAAAGGCAAGTTTTTTTTGTTTTTGGAACAGATATTAGAAACAAGTTGAATCGTCACTTGTGGTTGCAGTGCAAAAATTTCAATTCCGAAAAAGTCCATCATCGCACACCCATTAAACGGGAAAAAACAAATTCTATCAGAACCAACACCTTTTACAAATAAATCAATAACCCAAACGATTGAAATAACTAAGAATAAAAATGATGAATCCTAATCTGTTGGTGGAAAGTTAAGCAAATGTTTACCCACGCTTGAGTTAACTTGCAAGGAAATACTTGGCCCGTCCTCCAACTAGTGTTTCCAAGTGGGAGTATTTTAGCAATGCTGTGCTAATTATGATGATATTATATGATAAACAGACTCTCAGCAAAAAGGCAGAAAAATTGATGATTCTCAAGCGCAAACCTTCCTATATTTAAATTTCACATACTATGCAAAAAGTAAAATCTCCTTTCATTGAAGGGCGGAGGTTGGAAAAGAGAGGTTGGCTAGGGGCACTTGAGTGGGTCTCCGTCCCGCACCCTGGTAACAGTTATATTAATAGGTTTTGTGGCAAAACTCGAAAATATATATATATATATAGATATAGTAATATATATATATATTAATAATATATATTATTATATATATTATATATATAATATATATATATATATATAATATATATAATTATATAATATATATATATAATATATCAAAAAAAAAAAATCTGCATCCGCATCCGCGGATATTAAATCAAACATCCGCATCCGCGGATGCGAAAAAAATGACACCTGCTGCATCACTAATATATAGCACCGTCATCCAACAACAACCAAACAACAAAACGAATAACAAAAAATACTTCATACACATATTATACACAATGAAACTCGGTAATGCAACTTACATAACAATAGTCCCACTCATGTACAGTAAACAAGTGCGCAAGTGGGTACGTATAAACGTGTGCACGCTAATTTTTCGTTCGTGGCTATTATTTTATTATCTAATTATATTATTATTATTATATTCATTATTATTATTAATTATTATTATTATTACATTATTTATTATTATTATTATTATTAGATGTAGTTCTAATGGTAATATTATTATTTTGTACTTAATTTATTTCTAATATAATGATTGTTAATATACTATTATTATTTATTATTATTACTACTAGTTGTACAAATAGTGTTGGTGATATTATTATTATTATTATTATTATTATTATTATTATTATTATTATTATTATTATTATTATTATTATTATTATTATTATTATTTATTGATTATATGTTATATTTAATTATATTTATTATTATTATTATTATTATTATTTATTATTATTATTATTGTTCTATTATTAATTATAAATTAATTATGAATTATTATAATCTTTTAATTTATTATAGGTATTATAATTATTATAATTTTACTTATATATTATTATTATTATTATATTATTATTATTATTAAATATATTAATTATTATTATATTAGTACTGTATTATATAATGAATGTTATAATGTGAAGTGTTTATCATCATTAATACTGTTTAGTTTTAGTTTAATTATATTATTATTATTATTATTTATTTTATTATTATTTAATTATTATTATTATTATTATTATTATTATTATTATTATTATTATTATTATTATTATATTATTATTATTATTATTATTATTATTTATATTATTTGAATTTATTATTATTAATTATAATTAATTATATTATTATTTAATTATTATTAATTATTATTATTATTATTTTTATTTGGGTTCAATGGATAAAAACGTCCCCCTAGTAGCCCTTTCCTCATCTATATATTCTATATATATATATATATATATATAATTATATATATATATATATATATATATATATATATATATATATAATATATATACTATATATTTATATATATATATATATATATATATTTTTTGTATAATGTCGTATAATGTTAATCATAATATGTATTATTTAGTGAGAATAAATATTTTGATTGATTTGATTATTATCATTATCATTTATCATTATCATTTCATTATTATTAATTATTTTTATTATATCCTTATTATTTAATTATTATTATTATTATTATTATTCATTATTAAATATTTAATTATTATTAATTATTATTATTATTATTATTATTATTATTATTAAATTATATTTATTATTAAGTATTATTATTATTATTATTATCATAAATATATATTATATATATATATACTATATATATATAATATATATAAAATATATATATATATATATAATATATAATAATATATATATATATAATATATAATATATATATATTTAATATAAATATTCTCTATGTCTCAATATCTAACACTTTCCCTCAAGTGTTGAAGACGCACATGTCCCAACCCTATTTCCGAAATTGGAAGCCCGCTCTGATCCTTGCCAACTATCGCCCTATAGCTCCTACTTGTATTATTCTTTCTAAGAAAACTCTTCTCAACTCTCATATCTTCAGATTCATTCTGGAATCTTCATTCACATCCTTTGCGATCGAAAGTACCGGCCTTTCGGCGCTCGAGTCTACTGCGATATACTTTCTTATCCTACTGATTATGGGTTTTCCGCCCTTAGGAACTACGGGGAGACTTGCCGTGTGGCGCTTGACATATCCAAAGCTTTTGACCGGGTATGCACGCGTCACTGCTCTCCACAAGCTCCCTTCTTTTTGGGTTTCCCCTTCTCTTTGCTTACCTTATGTTCTAGTTTTCTTTCAATCGCTCAATATCAGCTGTTTGTTTGATGGGGCGACTCTTCCTTTTCTGTCAATTAGTAAAAGTGTTCCCAGGGTTCTTGTCTTATCTCATAACTTTAATTCCTACTATTTCATTAATGATTTCTCACCGCACATGACTAACTCTAAATCACCGTCATGCGATGCTCGACCCTTCAATTCTTTCTTCAACTCTTTCAATTCCTGCTCGCTTCTTTTTTATTCTAAGAATTGCCTCTCGTCTTAATCTTTCCGATCTATTCTCGCTGATCTGGATAGAATTCCGAGTGGGGTCGTCTGAACCTTGTGAATTCAATTCTTTAAAAACTCAACTTCTCCTACAAATCTCCCTCTCTAAGACCACCCTCTAACTTTACCCTATCTTCCTTTCCGAAGATACGGTTCTCTCTCGTCCTCTCCTGTTTGACAATATAAACATTCCTTGGCCATAACATAAACCAAAAATTGTCTTGGAAACCTCAGATCAACAACACAATGGTTGCTAGGGAGGCCTCAAAGAACTTGGGAAGTTCTGTTTAGACTGGAAGACTTTTTTTCCTCTTCTCAGTTGCTCCAGCTGATCAAGGGGCACTCATCCGCCTTTTGTATGGAGTACTGATCTTCATACTGGGGGGGCTCTGGTTCACCCGGGTTTTTGGATGGGGTCGAGTCAAAGGCCCAAAAAGGCCTTTATAAACGTCGCCCTCTTCAGCACTAGGGGTGCGTGGTCTGCACATAATTTTTGTTGTTGAGTGTAAGGTAACTCCAGGCTAGTTCGCTGCGGTGCTTCTTCTTTCCTGGCACATCCTGTTCTGTGGAATTCTATTCCATCTTTTGTGTTTCCTGCTGAATTAAATCTCCCCCACTTCAAAGCCTGGTCTGTGTTCATCTGCGAATTTACTTTAGTTGTTTGACCTTCTGAGCGGTGGCAACACCCCTCCCTGAAATAGGGCCTCTGCCCGTGAGTGGTGGTGACAACTGTAATTATATATATATAATATATATATATATATATATATATAATATTATATTATTATATAGTATAATATATATATAATATATATACATTTATAAATATAATATAATTTTTATTAATATATTATATATATTATATATTGTATATTTGTCAGTCATGAACAGGATAAAAAATGAGGAATATATAACCTTCGTGTGAAGGCCGGCGGCGTTTCCTTTAACATTTTTAAGCTCTACGGTTTACCATTTTATGTAGCATTATTTACGTCTTAACACTTTGGTCCTTTTTAGCTCTAATCTTTAATAAAAATTTTGGTCTAATAATAATAATAATAATAATAATAATAATAATAATAATAATAATAATAATAATAATAATAATAATAATAATAATAATAATAATAATAATAATAATAATAATAATAATAATAATAATAATAATAATAAAATAATAACAATAATAATAATAATAATAATAATAATAATAATTATAATTATAATTATAATTATAATTATAATTATAATTACAATTACAATTACAATTACAATTACAATTACAATTACAATTACAATTTCAATTTCAATTTCAATTTCAATTACAATTACAATTACAATTACAATTACAATTACAATAATAATAATAATAATAATAATGATATTGATAATGATAATGATAATGATAATGATAATGATAATGATAATGATAATGATAATATAATAAATATAATAAATAAATAAATAAATAAATAAATAAATAAATAAATTTTTAATGTTTAAAATATTGTTAGTTAGGTATATTTATAATAATGGAAATTGTAGCTATTCGTAGTTATTAATAATAATAATAATAATAATAATAATATTAATAATAATTAATCAATAATAATAATAATAAAATAATAATAATAATATTAATAATAATAAAAAATAATAATAATAATATATAATAAATATAAATAATAATTAATAATAATAATAATAAAATAATATATAATAATAAAATAATAATAATAATAATAATAATACGCAGACGAGACAATTGCGCATGGTATTGATTTGTTTAAACTTAATAATAGGAAGAAAAATTCCTAAAGTTTAGGGAAAAATGTAATATATATTATTACAACAAAAATTCAAATATTATGGATGAACCATGAAACCTATGATTATAATGAACATTCAAACAGTTTTCCAATCAAGGTGTCAGAAATCTGGGCATTTCTTAAATATTATTTAGTCAGGATAAGGCCTGTTCAATGTACAGAATTATGGCAACCTTTAAATAGATTTTTCAAATGTAAAAAATTCGGCAACCTTTAAATAGACCTAGGGAAGCCAGAAATCTGGCAACCTTATATAGGTCTTTGTTACAAAGGACGAAGAATGACAGTGTTCCTTATTGTGAATATTTAAAATAAAACGGTACAAAATTGTCGTAAATCTAATATGGCAAACCTTACAACATTAATAATAATAATATAATAATATAATAATAATAATAATAATAATAATATAATTATAAAAATAATAAAATAATATAATAATATAAATAAAATAATATAATAATAATAATAATAATAACTAATATAATAATAAATCATTCTGACAAAAGGTTAATGCCGGCTTTCACGTATTTATTCGCCATTCTTATAACATCTATAAAGAAGTGTCAATGAAAATCGTAGAATGAATATATATTACGTCTTGGAAGTTTGGTTACATACAGGGTGCGTGAAATGCTTCAAAAGGTAACTGGTTTTCAAAATTTACGTTCACAGAAGTCTGCGGTCAATTTTGTATTAAGTTTGTAGGAAGAGTATATATATATATATATATATATATATATAATATATATATATATATATATATATATTATAAAATTATATATATTATATAATATATTTATATCTATATATCTTATATAATATAATAATATATATATATATATATACTTATTATAACCATATATATATTTTAATATAATATATATAATATATATATTTATATTATAATATAATATATATTCATATTATATATATAATATAATATATGATATTATATATTATAGTATATATATATATATATTATATAAGGAAATAACCGTACTAAGTAATGGTACTTACCATGTCTCAATTTTTTTTTGTCATATAAATCAGGAAAAACGTTAATTTTCTTGGAGTATTTTTTTCGCGACAAATTTAGAATAAATACAGACCATAAATACAGAAACAATTTAAATAAAAGCTATAAAAATAATAGAAAAAAATATTCAGCTACTGTAATTTGCTTTTTAATGCTTTTCTGTATGTGCGTGCATGTGTGCATGTAATTTAGAGTATATAAATAATATGTATATATATATATAATATATATATATATATATATATATATATATATATACTATATATATAACATATAATATAACAAATATATATATTATATATAGTATTATTATATATTATTAATATAATATATATATTATATTATATATATATTATTTATATATATATACTATATATATCGAAAGGCAACTGGAATCTTAATTCGCCAAACTTCCAGAAACTTCCTCCGCCTAGATAGAGTCCTAGACTCTGGTCAGGTCACAGATAGACCTTGCAGGGGTCAGTGGTAAAAATAGTCTTCTAAAACAATGGGAAAATTACATTTCGTTCCTTAAGGAAAATTCTTTATAAACTGTGCGAGTTTTAAAGAATTTTTATATTTATGTTTTTGGAAATATGTAAAATCTATTTAATGTTTGTTTTTTTTTTTTAATATCTAAAGTTAGCTGGTCACGTGTTTTGACCTTATTGGAGGAGGGGGAAGTTTTTTTTTTAAGGATCCGGCGCAATGAGGGGTCAAAACGGCCTGCTTCCAAACACGTGATCAATCACTGGTACGCATAATTACCACAGTGAATTATTCTACAGTATCCAAAACTTTGTTACCAAAACGAACAAAATTCAGATTTCGGATTCTAACCATGGTTTTTTATTTTGGGTTTCATGAGACAAAATTTGAAGAAAAAAAAAAACAGTTGACGACTTTAATAAAAAGATTATTGCAGATTGCGTATCGTTTGAGTAGTATAAAACTAACTGTAATGCTATTTTTAATGACACTGAAGTTAATAGATTGCAATGGAAATAAATTATCTAATTTGAATGCGTGGTTGCCAAACACTCGGGATATATGATAATAGACTCCCGGTTCCCGAACCGTCTATTGTGAAACGATGTTTTCGTTTTAAAAATCTAAATCACCCGTTTAAACCCATTCAATATCAGTGTTTACCAAAAACGTCTTAGTTTCAACTATAAGATAAAATAAAAAGTGAAATTAAATTCTTAATGAAAAATGTTAAATATAATATAAACAATAAAACATGAAAGATCGAAAACCAGCTTAAAAAAGAAAGGTTTTTCTAGAGACGGGTTTCTTGAAATAATTTTCTTAAACCATATCCTCCCTTTTCTGTACTTTGTAATATATCATATATTATATACTATATAATATATATTATATAATATATATATATAATATATATATCTATATTATATATATATATATATATATATATTATATTATATTAATATATATATAATATATAATATTATATATGTATATTATAATATATTTTAATAATATATTATATATATATATATATATATATATTATTGTATATATATATAATTATACTTATATATATAATTATAATATAGTATCTTTTCTATATCTTGTATATATATATATAGTATATATAATTATATTCGTGCTTTCTTAACAGTAAAATTATTGATAAGTTTCTCCGTTTATATTGTATATCTATGATGAATGCTCATTTAAAAGAGTTTTGTTAGTTTTTTCTCCTTTTTAAATATGAAAGTGTTTTGAGACTTTTTAAAGCTATAGAAAATATCTTTTCTTAAAGTGCAGACTTTGTGAGTGAGATATCAAAATCCTTAAACAAATCAAACTTTGACCGTATAGATCCAAAATTTAGTTTAATGAAAATTCTTAAAATTTTTTAATAGAATATTGAATGGAATGACTACCAAAATTCTTAACTAGAATAAAAAGATCATAAAATTTTATTTTTTCCATATTTTAATGAATTTTTTTTGTTTTGTTTACGAATTCTACTTAAAATTAATATTTTTTTAAATTTTTTTATTTATTTATTTTTTTTTTATTTGACGTTCTTTACAAAACCGTTATATGTTACGTAATTACAATTTTGTGAAACTCAGAATCGGCTCACGAACTTGCTCTCTATCTGGTTCGAAAATAATCATGAAACAATGCCAAAAGTAGTAGTAGTTCTGCTACAACTTCCAAAATGTTTGAAGAATTTTTCATGGAATTATTTGTGAGAAAATCTTTCAAAGCAAGCAATACATTTTCAAGATAATTAAGAGAAGTTGCTGTAACTAATGATGGAGACTGTAATGTAATGGAAGAGTGAAGGAGTATAAAGTTGAAGTCATATTTTAGATTTCAAAAGATTTTAGGTTTATGAAGAATTGGGATCAATAAATTGAATCCACCTGAAAAGGCCCTCCTAAACTCCAACCTTCAACAATTACTTTAAAAAATAACTTCTCCTAAACGGAAACAATAATCGTTACTGTTTTCACCCATGCCACCTTATTTCTTGATTTCTTGTAGTTTTGTTAATTTTTGTGTCTCGGAAAATCTTTCCCTACTTCTTTTCCCACTAAAAATATTTGTGGTGCCCCTTTCTGGACCTAAAATTGTGTGCAGGTATTATTACTGTGCCAATAAGTTTTTAATTTGCTGTATACCACATGAACGTGAACAGCAATGAATATACAATGAAAGCTGGAATATTTTCGAACAGCTTGAACAATTTTAAAAATTTTCTTCCATTGCTTACTCAATCATTGTTCAATCAGAATGTAATTATTTATCTCAACTCTTAGTTTTTCCTCGCTAGCAGATTCTCCTTTTTGTGCTTTCAAACAGCCCACTAAACACACACGCGGCGCGCACACACACACACCCACACACACACATAGTAATATCATATATATATATATATTCTATATATATATATATTATATATATATAATATATAATATAATATGTATATATATATATATATATTATATATATATATATTATATATATATATATATATATATATATTATATCTATATAGTCAGTAATTCCCACCAGTTCAGAAGGCCCTTTGGGAATGCAAAGCGTAGCGTGTCCTTATCAGCGTAGCTGATAAGGACACGTGTTTTTGAGATGAGTTAATTGATTTTTCATGTTATTTCGTAATTATTTTTTTATTACGCGCGCTTGCGCGTGCGCATACAAATTAACACATACACAAATTATTATTATATATTATTATTAATTATTATATTATTATTATTATATATTATTATTATTAATTATTATTATATTATTATTATTATTAACTCGAAGAAATTGAGATCACGGAGTGATCTCAATTTCGAACCCCGACTTCAGCTCAGCCCTCGGGTTCATCTCCGTACCGTAAACCGCCGCACCGCCACCCGCACCGCCACCGATTCCGACGTCATCCCTCTGGAGTTTTTTATTATTATAATTATGTATTATTATTATTTTATTTTATTATTATTATTAATTATTATTATTATTATATATATTATTATTAGACAGATTTTTTAGGCCTCCGCTCCGCTCAGCCTATGGCTCCAATATATATTTACATGGGTTAGAGTTTATCCGTATAGGTTTAAAATTTGGAGGGGGTGTTAGATGGGGACGTAACCTCGTCGTAGACGAGTTACGTCCCCGTGGTCCCCCGAGGGGACCCCACCCCCCTTAAAAAATCGAAGTGTTCGTAATTGGCTGAAATTTGATGAGAGGATTCAAGAGTTGAATTTCTAGAAATACCTGGTTGTTATGTGAATCTGTGGAGTTGGCTCGGCAACGGTGCTGGAGCCACTGCGGTGCCGAGTTATAAAACGTATAAACAACAATGTTGGTGTCCTTATATGGGTTATTGAGGTCGTAAGAACTCGAATAGATGGTATAGAGTCCCGTATAGGGTGGGGTCTAGGACCCCATTAGGGGGGTCTCCTGAAAAAAGAGCAACAAGCGTGGCAAACAGAGTCGAAAGGAGGAATGAAAGAAGGATGAAGGATAGAATAAGAAGGAAAGAATGGAGGAAGAAGAATGAAGAAGGAGAAGGAGTAGGTGTTGACAGCTGCAACGGTGCTGCTCGCGGTGCGGTGCGAGTTATTAAATATCTTGTATATACTACAATATTGGTGGTCTTTATGATAGTTTATAAGGATGTAGATCTCAACTAAGGGTGTTTGAGACTCCTCATGGGCAAGAAGGTAGCGTCATCAGCCTCCTGGTCGATGCGGGGGCACCGCCCGCAGGCGCGCCCGCTGGCGCGATCCGACGCGGTGGGGCGCGCCCGCAGGCGCGCCCGCCGGCGCGAACCGACGCGGGAGGGGCGCGCGTGCGCGCCGCCCCCTCGCATCCCGCATGTACGATCTGGTACGAGAAGAAACGTGTCTGTTTTCCAACTTAATTATTTTTCAAAAATTTTAATTTATTTTTATTATTTTAATATATTTTTTTGTTTTTACTAATTTTTTTTAGCTTTTCTGTTTATAACGTAAAAATTTTACGTTTTTACTAACCCTAAATCAGTAATCAGTAAAATCAAACATCCCTCCCCCACTAACCCTCCCCCATCCACCCCTACCTCCATCTATTGATCTATTGATTCAAGTCAATATTTTTATTAAAATTGTTTTGTTTTTGGAAAACCATAAATCAGTAAATCAGTAAATCAAACATCCACTCCCCACTACCCCTCCCCACTCCTCCCTACCTCCCATCTATTATTCTATTGATTCAAGTCATATTTTTTATTTAAAATTGTTATGTTTTACATACCATAAATCAGTAAATCAGTTAAATCAAACAACCCTCCCACTCCCCTCCCCCCTCCTCCCTACCCTCCCATCCTATTGATCTATTGATCTTTTGAGTTAGCGAAGCATTTATAACATAAATGCAAACCTTTTCTTATTCATTAGTGTTCAGGTATCAATCTAGAATGGACGTTAGTAAATTTTATGTTCCGCGCTCCCTGCCTACATGTCTTGTGTCTGGTCCTACAGGGTGTGGGAAAACCTTTCCGTTATTAAACATTTTAAAAGAGGTCCCGAGATTTTCAAACAACAACCTGTTAAAATCATATGGTTCTTACAGTGTTTACCAGGAAAAGTTTAAAATAACAAAGAATGTAATGCCAATTTACGAAGGGTTATCACGAATAAAGCTCTTTCAATGTTTCCGTAGACATAAAATTTTATAATCCTTAATTTTCATCTATAATAAATAAAATAACCCCATTTCAGGTGTTACCTATAGTTATAATATTTTTTAAATTAACTATTAGACAACAAAACGTTTTATATTAAGATATTTAATCAGTTACCTTTTAACTTTTAATTTTCGAAACATTCTGATTGATACCATTATATTAAAAGGAAAGTTACATCTATTATGTTTGATACCATTATATTAAAAGGAAAGTTACATCTATTATGTTTGATACCATTATATTAAAAGGAAAGTTACATCTATTATGTTTGATACCATTATATTAAAAGGAAAGTTACATCTATTATGTTTGATACCATTATATTAAAAGGAAAGTTACATCTATTTGATCTATTTGATGCTGAAAATTTAGAAATTTATTGTTATTCAGACGGTGGAAAATAATCATTTATTATGCATTAAAAAATAAACGCACACATGAAGGTGTTGTACACAATTTTAAATCTCATATTCATACATAAACATAATGAAGAATATATTCTGAAATTATCACATTTATTTACAAACATAACTTAAATATTAAGAATGTTGTTATTATCTTTATCTTGTTTTCCGTTTATAAGCCCCCTTTGATAACCAGTGCTGCTCAATGATAAGAAGGTGGTGGTTTTACGCCTACAGCCGATTATGAGAAGGTTTGAAATATAACACAGAAACCCTACCTCTCAACAATCAACAACCAACAACAACAACAACAACAACAACAACAGACAACAACAACAACCAACAACCAACACAACAACAACAACAACCATTCGAACAACCTCAATCAGACATTCAGCAGCGCATCAGATCGGATATAATCCTTATCATCCATTGATTCAACAGCAGCCTTTGAGTTTATATGATCCTCAAGTTGAACAGATAAATAATTATGAGAAGGAACTGCAACAAATAATTAAACTCCAATGTTAACATTCATGAAAAAAAGAATCCTATATCAAAATGCTATACAAAAATTAGTAGATTTAAAAGTTTTTATTAAAATCAACCCAGGAAGTCAGCTCTAACAGCAGAATACTAAAACCCATTGGTGAAAAGAAATAATTTTAGACATATCTCAAGGAAGCTTTACCCAGTGAGGAGTAGAAAACGGGTATAGCTCTTATATAATCATTTTTAAGAAGAATCAGATACTTGGAAATGATCCTCGGTCAAATCCATTATTGATGGAGAAACAATACTTGGATCGAATATTGTTGACTTGATATCTGATCTCTCACGTGATTGGAAGAAGGCTCCAGTGACAGGATGGAACAGGATCAAGCAAGAACTTCAGACTATTAATTTTCCAAGAAGTTTAATCATGAATAAACAAAGATTAGCGGATCTGGATAATATTCCATTGACGCCTAGACCTGATGCAAGTCCCGCTGGTACTTTCTTTCGCATCGGATAGATTAAAGCTGATAAATAGAAGTACATTACGTTCAAGGACGGGCCGAATAAGAAAAAATCCATACAAAGTATCAATCAATGGATAAGCAATCTGATTATTTATTATGAATTTTTTTTTATATGATTGGTATTATTTGTCATTTAAAATTATGTATATAATCTATGTTATCTTTCTGTATACAACTTTGCTATGTTATTTTAGACTTGAAATTTAAAATAGTTAATATTATTTTGTAATTAAAAAATAAAATTACTTCATATTTACATCTGCTTTTTATCTCCAGCCTTTCAGTATAACATGAATAAACTTTTTATTTGTTAATGTCATTGTGATCATGAGGCCAGGCTGAAGTCGACTAAATATTAACTTTGATGCGAAACAGCCATACAGTTACGGGGTTTTTCAAGGTTTGCTTCAAAGTTTCTCAAATTAATAAAAAAGAATTGAAAAATATTTAGAAAGTGAGGATGCTTTTACCCTTCATAAACCTATACGAAAAAATTTCCTACAAACCAACGGAAACTATAAGCCCCACATTTAGAATTAACGTAATGGCCACGGGATTTGAATGAATGATAAAATATAAATCTTTACACATGAGGGGGTAACATATATTCCTTTTTGTGAGTAGATGTATATCTCCAATACTTATGGTTAAGGGTATTTAAAGATAAAATCAAAGACTGTTGTCACAGCAGTCAGAGAAATTAAAATAAGGATGAAGATATCCCAAAATGATTGGACAGATAAGGGTACAGATATTTTTAAGGCAAAGAGTTCAAGAATAGTTACTGAGTATGACAATAGGGTAATTACAACATTTTCCAGTTAATACGCCGCAATATTGAAGAGTACAGAAGAACTATAAAAGAAGAATGCATAGGTATTTTCACGAGAAATGCCATAATTTAAATATTAGATATACCAACCAGGACTTTGGCACTAACTTTTCATTAATCGCTCTCATCCATAGAACACTTAAGAATAC
>JABUQX010096320.1:5000-10000 GCA_015478945.1 Trachelipus rathkii
CAATGACATTTTTGTAATCAGTGAGGAATTTTAGATAGGAAAATGTACAAAAAATAAAAAGTTTTAAAATAAAGATTTTTTATTTATAATAATCTTAAATACGATGTAAAAAACTCCTCCAAAAGTATTATTTCCGCGCCAAGACTGCTACAGTTGCCAGCCAATGGTTTTATTTAATTCTCGTTTGCGCATAAATAGGGTAGCATTTTTTTTTTTTTTTTTTTTTAGGTGGCTAGAGACGGTGTGGAAAGAGGGGGTGACGTAGTCCCCCGTCATCCCCCGGAAGACCGAGAGACCCGATTCTTTCATCTTTTTGCGGTTTCCCAGGGTTTCCCTTTCAGTTAAAAAAAAACATGAATAAAAAACTATTTTTTGGCAACTCTGGCGCTCCGTTGGCGCGTAATATACTCACAATGAACCGAATTCTTAAAACGTCGTACCCCATTTGCCATATTCCTTTTTAATTTTTTTTATTTAGTTTTTATATATACTCCCACATAAATTTTCACGCTGATTCGGAAAATGTATTTATTTTTATGTATCTGCTGTAGTTTTTTTTAGATAAATGCATGAGTCTGGACAATATTATATATATATATATATATAATATATATATATATTATATATATATATATATATATATATATATATATATTATATATATATATATATATATATATATTATAATATATATATATATATATATATATATATATATATAAATATATATAATATATATATATATATATATATATAATATATATATATATATAATATATATATATATATAATATATATTATATATATATATATATATATATATAATTATATATATATATATATATATATATATTTATTTTATTTTTTATTTTTTTATTTAGTTTTCTATATATACTCCCACATCAGTTTTCAACGCTGATCGGAACAAATGCTTTTTATTTTTATTATCTCTGTAGTTTTTTTTATAGAATGTACTAATGTAAAGTCTGACATATATATATATATCATATATATATATATATATATATCATATTAATATATATATAATATATATAATATATTATATATAATATATATATATATAATTTATATATATATATAATATATATATATATATATATATATATATATATATATATTATATATATATGTTATTATATTTATTTTTTTTATATATATTATTTATATATATTTATATACTGAATTTAATATATATGGGCAAACCTGGTGAAATGGTTTTTCCTTTGTTATTTGGACTGTTATTTCGATATAACCTTTTTGCGGGAGGTAGGGTTCGTTCTTTGAAGAGTTTTTTCTGGAATGGCGAAACAAGAAACCAAAGGGGTTGAAAGATACAAATGGTTTGTTTTTTATATATAATAAATAAGCATGAATAAATAAGTGTTTTCTTTATTAAACCTAACTACCTATTACTGAGTATATCAAATCTTATAATTAAACCTATTACTAATCTATTACTAAGTATAGTATATATCAAATATCGTGTACTAAGAAAATATGCAATAAACAATATAAGACAATATTCTTTCAATTATTTATAAATTTAGTTAGTTTTAAATTTATATTGGAGTAATACTTCCTTGGACAAAATTCGTTTTAATTCCTCCAGAAATGGCTCAGTACTTTTGAAGAACAAAACTTTGAACTTTGCCGTAACAGTCGGTGAGTTTTATCCTTATTGTGGAAGTCCTATTAATGGGTGTTAAGTCCACGAGTCAACTTGACGAGTCAAAGAATTTCTGAAGCCCTAAACTTCGTGCGTCAATGAGAATGATTTTTCCCAAAGTGACTCGTAACCTGCGTACACCCTCTTGTTCGGTTTTAACCCGTAACTCAATTTGTTGACTTGGTTATCCTTAATGGTCGTAGAACCAGTCTCGGTTCCGCCTTATCTCCAAGTTTGTCTTAGCCTCGGTCTCCAAATTTAGTTGTAGCCTTGGTCCAGAACTAGGGAGAGGTTTATTATATTTTATGACAACTACTTCTTCCGATTCATCGACACTACTTTTCCCTTTCAAGATTGGAACCCCAATCTAAAAAGAAAGAAAACAAACCACAATAAAACAAAATATACAAGATAAACAATGAGAACTGGTCTTTACCTAGTTTCCATGGATGCCTTCTTTCCTCAGCCGCTTTTCTCATACTCCCAATACCTTGTGTTGTACATACGGAAGATATGGAGCCGACCCCCTTGATCGTGTATTGTCGATGTCCAATCTCCATTCTCTTGTCCGGGTCCTTCCCTGTCCTTCCGATCTGTCATCCAACATCATCCGTTCTGGGTCCTCGCCAACTTCTCTCAATTCTTCGTGAATAGACCTGGAATCATAAAAAGGGATATTTAAATTACCATCAGCATAGTTATTTACTTCCATACCTTCATCATGTACTGATGTTATTATTCCTGAAGCCTCCTCCTCTTCTTCGTCAGTGGCATCTGAAATAGTTATTCCTATAGTATAGCTCTTGTTTGGAAACCTTAGCTCTCTTTCAAATGTTTGCAAATCAAATTCCTCATCTGAATTTACGTCCTCTGGTGCTGAGTATAGCAGGCATTTCTACGTTATTTAATTTCACAATAAATTTCAATAAAGGTGTTATATTAATACCTTGCCTTCCTTCAATGGAAGTCCTACTTATGGCATGGTATATCCCAGTTGTCGTATTCACTTCATTTGTTCCTCTCCCTCTATCTCTAGGTATCCGCTGTGGTAAGGCATCCTCAATATTCTCAGGTTTCCTACTTATGAATTCTTCCGCCTCTGGGTCCAATGTTGCATAACCTTGAGTAGCCGGGCTGGTTTCTAAACGATGATTTATTTTGAGGGTTCGCTCCGGCTCGTTCCCGGTGCCGACGGAGCTACCTCGTTTCCCGAAGTTGCCTGTTTTCGTCCCTTTTTCCATTCTTCTATTTGTTCTTTTAGTGGACAAGTATCCCTCCAATGACCTATATCATCGCATAAAAAGCACTTTTTTTCAATGGGTCTTCTTTCATCTTGCCCTTGTCTGCCCATGTCTTGTTGGTCCTGTCTTCTGAAACTTTGTTCCTGTTGTCTAAAACCTCTTCTTGATCCGCATTCCGTGGTCCGATGTTCATTGCTTCCACACCCTAAACACCATCCATTATATTTCCGACACTCTCTTTTAAAGTGTCCTACCCTGTTACACCAGTAACACCTTTTTTCTTCACTACCATATCTGCTATTGTTCTGCTTGGTATCCTCTCTTGTGTTTTTGTTCTGCTGGTATACCGGCCTACCATAGCGTACTTTATCCGCATATGTGCCCTTTCTGTCAGCTTCTTCATTCAATGTGGCCCATATTGGTATACCCTCATCTTTGGATTCCTCTTCCTGGTCATCCAATTGATCCTCTTCCTGTGCCCAATTTAATGTCTTTCCACCTTACTTTAGCGCTTTCCTTCTCACTTCCCATCCTTATTTTAAATCGTCTTGCCATAGTTTTTGGTAAACAATTTAAAAATTGTTTCTTTAATACCTGTTTATCTCTATCTTCCTCCTTAGTGGCTGCCTCATAAGTGGTTTGGATCCTTAATGCAAACTCGGCCACTTTTTCATTTTTCCGCATTTCCATCCTCCAGAACTCTTTTTGCAAGTCTATCTGTTCACTTTCTTTTTCCTCCTTACACCAACTTTTCAACCTTGCAATGATGGTGGTGTACTTAACCTTGGCTCTATAAATACTGAAATATGTCCTCAGTGCTGGACCTTCTAAGAAATTCCTCAACTCTACTGCCCAACGATTTTTATCTTTGCCCAACTGCTCCCTTGCATAGCGCTCATAGTCTTCTATGAATGCCTCAAATTTTTGTACTTTCTCTTTTCCATATTTCAGAGGTTTCACAGCTTTAACATTAGCCCTACGAAATGATTTCATCACTTCCACCATTTCACCGGCCAAAACGATAAATATTCTACTTACTGCCTTATTGTATTCTACACCTGACTCTTCCAACTCCACTAGTCTAATTCTACGAGTTTTTTCAACCATTTTTTTCCTCCCTTGTCTGGCTCACTTTCAGCTTCGGATTCTTGCTCTTCTGTAGAACTGTTTTCCACTGTATACTTTCTTTCCGTTCTCCTTTTCCTGTTTCTCCTCCTTTTAGTCTTCTTCCTACCTTTAGTGTTATCAGATTCAATTTCGTCCTCAAATGGGTCACTCATTTCTCTATCATAGCCACTCTCCTCCTCAGTATAATATTTCGCCTTCTTTCTTGACACTCCTTTCTTCCTAACACTACGGGTCAGCCTCCATTTTTGGTAGGCCTGATCCTCGATCCTCACTCTATTTTTTATGTTAAGATTTGCTCTAGGGTCAGTCTTTTGTCCTGTATTGGTAACTTCTATTACCTCATTCTTCTGCTCTGCGTTTATAGATCCTTTCTCTGCACTTGTGGGTCCTTTCCTACTTTCCAGAGCCTGTAATATCCCTTTCAATACTGTCGTCATCCGATCGACATCTAGATTTTCATCTTTTGTTATGGCAACTTGGAACCTTTCCAAGTGCCCAATTGCACTTACTTCTTCGGTGGGCTGCTTGGTCTCCTCCATGTTCACCTTGTCTCCCTGCTCCTTATCTGATGGTCCCATTTCAAAGGAAAATAATATAAAAAAAAAGAAAAAAGAAAAAACAAAACACCAAAAAAAAATATATATATATATAAATATATATATATATATATATATATATATATATATATATATATATATATATATATATATATATATATATATATATATATATATATATATTATATATATTCTATATATATATATATAATATATATATTATATATAACAAAAAAAAATTCTTTATAACTTTCAAAACCAAAAAAATATACACAAATTTGCTTTACTATTCCCTTGAAAAATCCTCCGTAATTGAACTCCTCTTTAGCTATAATGGACTGTGCAAACAGGGAACAATTCTGCCAAAAAAAAATTCTTTCTTTCTTC
>JABUQX010096321.1:0-14814 GCA_015478945.1 Trachelipus rathkii
TCAAATTTGCAAATAATTGTATTATAAGATATAACATTATATATTAATTATAAGTAATTATAAATATTAGAAGAGTTAATCTATTCACCCTGTTTGTGGGAGAGCAAAGTTAATTATCCATATCAACATTTACGAAGTCTCAACTCTATGCGTGTTTATGCAATAAACAGGCGACTCTATGAAGCAGAGAACATGCTTTATAGTTTTTTATCGTGAAGGTATGGTGTTATGCCACATCAGATTACCTACTAACATCTATATAAACCGTAAAAATAGTTTATATAGCCACCTCTATAACAGTATCGTTAAGTAAACAATTTTCTGGATAAATAAATAATTATACATTATAATCTAATAAATAAATTTAATATCAAATTAGCCTTAGTAAGACGTATTTTACATATTAGAGCAATTGAACATATTACTTACATAAGTATTACTAATATGCAAGTATCGGTCATAAATTCTATCTTATGAACGGTTTAAAAAATTTTTTTATTTTGAATAACTTTACTCTATGATATAATAATACGGTATATTACAGAATAATATATAAATAAATTAATAATTAAATATATATTTAAGATATAATTTAAAGTATCAAAATAGAAACTATAGTATATTAATTAATATAATTATAATGTGACCATGTCTAGGAAACAGCCAAATTTTAATATAAATGATAATATTATAAAATGTTTTATCTAATTAATCTTAATATAAAATCACTATATATATTTAAAATAATAAATTATATAATAATTTAATATATTATATTATAATATAAATATTAATAAATATGACACTATATAGATATATAACTTAATATAGACGTAGATTATAATTTGCAAATATATAAATTAATATATATATTATATTATATAGATATAATATACTTATTTTCTGCTTATATAAAATAATAATTTTTTTATATGATTATATTAACTATAACTCCACTTATATATATTAATATATAAATTTTATATAATATAAATATTATAAAATATATTAATAATTATATATAATAATTTAAATAATATATTATTATTTATATAATATATATATAATATTATAATATATATTTATTAGTTAATATTCTATATAATAATATAATATTAAATAATAATTTTATTATTTTAATAACGAATAATATACTATTAAATTATAAATAAATAATTAATATATATTAATTAATATCTATTTATGTTAATAATAAATAATTAAAAATTATATAATTAAATATTTAATTATTGGGAAATCTGGTACATAAAAATGTTACATATAAGTCAGGTAGAACTCAGAGTAAAATATCATTTACCTTTGAATAAAAAATTTATTCAGAGTTCCTGACCATAATAAAACAGACTTTTTTTGGATTCATACATAGTTCGAAATCATACTAAATCAAGTTATAACTTGTACAGAAATTTATTATAACTAAATATAATATGAGAGATTAGTTTTAAAATCAATCGGATAAGTTGAAATAATATACACTACTAAAAAAACACACACAAGTTTTTTTTTGTAGATATTAACCTAAAGACCTCACTATAAAAAGTGTATAGATCTTCCTTTTTTAATATATATATAACAATTATTTGAAAAAAATAATAGATATTAGACACACTGAGTACATTAGTTAAGTTTGGGGAGTTAGTGTTAATTTGTATATGCATTAAATACTATTTTGTAATTTAAGAATGCTTATCTGGACGATTTTAAAAAAAAAAAACTAATAATTAAATGTGTTAATTAGTGAGGCCTTCTAGAGTATACATCTGAAATAAGGAAGAAGGGTTATTTTGATCAGAAACAGGATAACATCTAAAATGTCTATTATGTATAAAAAATTTATAAAACACTATCAGACTAACCCACTAACCCCTATTTCGCCCTCCATCAAATATAATACTACTCAGCTTGGAATAACTAAATTCCAATTGATCTCTTTAAAACCATACTACTTTACCTAGAATTTTTATTATTGATAAATAAATTCTCTGTTCAGAGTGACTATTATATTACTCTTTTATTCTCAGAAACAAGCAGATAGAATAAATATCAATTTTTTGATCAATAAATCTTTGTTTATTATAATTATATTTAGATTAACGCGAGAGAGATAAATGAAAGTGGATGGAGCGTAAAATGTGATAAAACTAAATATATATATATAGCTAATCAAAGTACAAATAAATATAGATATAATTAAAAAAAAAAAAAAAATAACAAAAAAAAATCACAATTTTCAAATTATAATAACATCATAATTCGAAACACACAACATAAATATATTAAGGACAATAATAAGGACATAGCACCAATATAACATCAGATATACCAAAACAATTCATACTATATTTTTTTTTTTCATTATTCCATTCAATGACCATTGTCCATTTGTTTGTAGTAATATATTAAAATAAATTGGTTCGAGTTTTATAGGGATGATGTATTGGAGCGAAAGAGGTTGTCAAGTATACATTTAATGTATAAATGAACTATTAATTACATACCACAAGTAAATTTGGAATTTTATGCCTAACCTAGACCTTACCATATAACCTATTGACTACCACCTCATATTCTAAAATGAACCTCGGTCGAAACTTGGATAATACTAGTACCTAAATCATATGCAATTTTCAAATACACATAAAAACTATATTCACTATAATATTATATAATATATTATATTATATAATTAATATATATAATATAATTAAAATCACACTAGAACATCTATTATTTTGTTTGTAGTAAAAAGGAAGTTGCCTGCGAATAAATATTTTTTTTATTTATAGTACTATAATCAATTTACTATAAAAATATATTATTTTTTATATAGCCGATTCATACTTCACGATTAAAGATGTAACACTCATATTCGAGTTAAAGATATTATATAATTCAATTATCTATAATAATAAATATAATAATATTAATATACTTAAATATTAATATATTATATTATATATATATAATATCTATGAATTAATATTATTATATATATTATATATAATAATATATTATAATATATAAATATATTAATATATTATATATATATTAATATATAATTAATATATATATATTAATATATTAAATATATCTATTATCTATTATATATATATTAATATATAATATTAATATATATATTATAATATATTATATTATATATATTTATAATATATTATATATTATTAATATATATATATATATAATAATATATTTATAATGAATATATATTATAATAATAAGTATATAGTTAATTATTATTATAAATCTATATAATATATAGATTTAAATAATATTATATAGTGAATAATATATATATAAGTATATAGTCAATTGAAAGAGGCAAATGATCTTAAAGGTCAGTATAGACAGTTTTGGTGAAATTAATTTTTCAGTGCCGGTAATTCATTATTTTTTCTGCTAAGTCGATAATTACATACATATGTTTAAGCTCTCTACAAAGATATGAATGAACAGTTATGAAAATCAAACAAATGAAATATATATAATGTAAATTCTATAATTTATTCCAAAAAAAAAAACCTTATTTTTTTTAAATGTAATATATAAAACTATTTTTATATATTCGAATAAAATAAAAAAAAAAATAAGAATACATGTAAAAGGAGAATGTAAATTTCAAAACTTAAAAATTAGAACAAAACCAAATTGAAACAAGTTTTAATGAAATTTCAAAAAATATATCAAACATAATTAAGAAAAAAAAAAAAAATCGTATATTCTTATTTTAAAAATATTCGAGAAATTTGTATCTAAAATATATCAGTCCGTCTAATTTTACTCTAGGCGCAACAGCGTGTTGTCAATCAATTTTAGCCTAATTTTAAGCTTAACGAAATTGCGAAACTGATAATATAATATATATGTACAATATGTTAATATATATTATAATAATATTAATCTTATATATATATACTATTATAACAATTACAGTAAACTAAATATAATTAAAATAAAAATATTAAGATTAATATTTCAATTTATATTATATAATTAATATATAATATAATACTTATATAATATATAAGATATAATATATCATATATATATAATACTAATACATTAATATATAATCTAATACAATATAACATTATATATATATCTACACACTTTTATAATATATAATATAATATATAATTAATGTTTAATAATATATACATATATAAATAAATATAAATAATATATATCTTAAATATAATAAATAATAATCTAATCTATCAGAAATATTATACATAACTTCTTAAAAAAAATACTATATGTTATATTAGGTAAATATCTAATTCTATATATAGTTTATAAGGTAAACTATAATCGGAACGGTTACTCATCTCTCATATATAACTATGCACTTATCTAATGTATAGTATTATAGGGTGCGGGTTTCCACAATCTCGGAGAAACGCTAACTCACGAGGTAATAAACTACCTGGTACACTAACTTTATAGTTTATATATGAAAAACTTTAATGATAGAAGTACTGTAAAATTATCAAGTCAGCTTATGATTTACTTTATAAAATTATATAGAAGTAGTAATTAAACTTATAACAAAGTGAACATCAAAATCATTCAAAATCTTAATATAATATAATAATATAGTACGTGATATTCATGGTTACGTATGTTGCTAACTCTTAAGTTTTTTATTATGAGTACCGTCTAATATCAATATAAACATATAATTACTTAGATATTATATAACTATATATATATATATATAATATTATAAATATATTAAATATTAAATATAAAGAGTGACGCTAACTCAGCTATACGAACACACACTACGCAAGAGAGGCACACGGTTCCACTCATGGATGGGCGGAGGTATCGTACTAATAATAGATATACTACCGTTATTATTAATATATATATATAATATTCATACATCATATATATATAAATATATATTATATATATGAAGTATACGTAATATTACAGTATATTATAATATATATATATATATATATATATATATATAAATATAATATATAAAATATATATATTATAATCTAATATATAATATATAGAAGGTGATAGCATTAGCGCGTCCACACTATTATATAATATATATATATATAACTATAATTTATATATATATATATCATATATATATAAATATATAATATATATATATATACATCCATACATACATACATATATATAATATATATATATATAGTATTATATATATATATATATATATATATATCTAATATATATATTATATATATATATATATATATTATATATATATATATAGATTTAACTAGAATAACTTTAGATCTTTTCGTCGCTGGGAACGACACAACTGCAAATATGACTCGTTGGGTCTTGATCTACATGGCAAGATTTCAAGAAATTCAAGAAAAGATTCAGAAAGAAATTGACAAGGTCGTTCCAAGAGACACTTTGCCGGGCATTCAACATAGGAATGAGTAAGGTTCCATCAAATACTTTATAAAAGATGTTGGATATTTGATTAAAAATATTAAAATTTAGCGTAGGTAAACATTTTAAGGAAACGTTTGGCAACATGTTTTAAATAGATTAATGAATATAAGTAACTTATAGGTTTTATGAAGCATCTTAACAGAAACACTCACTAAAAGACCGTAAAACGCAAATACTATTCGACAAAGTCTCTTTATATCAATGAGAACATTGCTGTCAGGAGCTTCAATTTTATTTATATACTACTATACCTGATCTTGCTTCATAGACAAGGGATAAACACATTAATATTAGTGAACACAGCTTACAACACTAAACATACGTTGATCATCTAAAAATACATCTTCTATCACTATATTAAATTCGAGACTTGTACAACACATTTTCTGACGCACATTAAAGCAAGAGCAAAGAGAATGAGATGGACCATAGTTTGGGTCATTTTAAAAGTGGAAAGAAAATCTAAAAATCTTTGATGTGGAAAAGCTTCTGAGTGGACAAATATACAATAAATTGTTGTAAAACCTTAGTGAATGTTCAAGATAATCATATCAAAAAATCAAAATATAACTGCTTAGTTTGGTAACTGCTTGCACTTAAATAATAAAAAATTGTATAGTTTAAAAGACAAACATTGCAATTTATATTATACTAAAATAATTATAATTGTTAATAAAGAAAATTACTAATTATAATGTTAATTATCTATACTCTAGATAAAGCTGAATAATATATCTAGATATAATGTTCTCCCTTTAGCTTTGAATTTATTTGTATATTTCTTGAACCTTCCACCCTCATTTCTATAAAAAAAAAGAAGTCATAGAAGTTGTGACATCAACTTACCCAGTTCATTTTATCAGATATCTAAAAGCTCAGAATGATCTATCTAAAGATGGGTTTCTACCAAAGGTTTAGAAAAATACATCTTCTATCACTATATTAAATTCGAGACTTGTACAACACATTTTCTGACGCACATTAAAGCAAGAGCAAAGAGAATGAGATGGACCATAGTTTGGGTCATTTTAAAAGTGGAAAGAAAATCTAAAAATCTTTGATGCAGAAAAGCTTCTGAGTGGACAAATATACAATAAATTGTTGTAAAACCTTAGTGAATGTTCAAGATAATCATATCAAAAAATCAAAATATAACTGCTTAATTTGGTAGCTGCTTGCACTTAAATAGGAAAAAAATTGTATAGTTTAAAAGACAAACATTTCAATTTATATTATACTTTAAAATAATTATAATTTTTAATAGAGAAAATTTCTAATTATAATGTTAATTATCTATACTCTAGATAAAGCTGAATAATATATCTAGATATAATGTTCTCTCTTTAGTTTTGAATTTATTTGTATATTTCTTGAACCTCCCACCCTCATTTCTCTCAAAAAAAAGGAGTCATAGAAGTCAGGACACCAAGTTACCCAGTTCATTTTATCAGATATCTAGAAGTTCAGAACGATCTATCTAAAGATGGGTTTCTACCAAAGGTTTAGAAAAATAGCGCACAAAATTTGTGCTTGCGCAGTTACTACAAGTAATAAAACTAAAATCAACATCTAAATTTGGATTGAAAAAAATTGTTCGGCAACAGATATTTGGTCACTATGAAAGAAACAGGTGTGCCTAAATAACTTTGGTATTCTAATTTCAGATCTAATTTAAAAAAAAAAAAATTCTATGTCGTCTCGATTTTCTGTAATTATAATGACTAACTTTAAATACTTTAAGTTTCACTAACCACATCTCGAAATATTAAATAATCTATATCCCTGTGACGTTAATCCCAAGTTATTAAATAAAGCACTTTGTGTGGGTGGAACTTGTTATATAAATACGTGACTTCAAGGAAAAGCCTCAGTTGCCGCTTTACCGTGTTTTAGGACATCAGGTAGAGGTGCTTGTGTAAATAACACTGAAAACACCTGATATATCTTAGACAGTTAACACCATGCAACAGCTAAGAGACAGAGACTTGCCCACAAATACCATATTTTTGGATGCAAGGTCGGAGACAAAAACAACGAGTGGACTCCACACATTTGCTTGCACAGTGAAATGCTCTGTTAACGGCTTAATTGAATGGTAAAAGAAGCGCAATTCTATTCGCACTCCACATGATATAACAACAGTAATCTAACTATCATTATACTTGATATTTTTGTTTGGCAAAAAATAGCTAGTTTAAGAATGAAAAGCAGATCACAAATCAACTACCCAAAATACCAATCAGCTTTAAAATTAGAACCACACGATGAAGTAAACTCACTGCCAGTTCCATTAACATCGATTCAAGACAAAAGTTTTTTTGAAGAGTTGGATAATAATATGAAAACTGAAAGGTAACCCATATGGTCTAGACTTATATAGTTCAATAAGTCTGCTGAGTCAAACAGGGTTAAATTGCTTAGAGCATGATCTGGAATTAATAAGAGATTGCAGAGTTACTAGATTCCAGATTTTAGAAGTGGATTTATTTTGCAGTCAAATACCAAGTTTCCTATTTTTGCTATCGTCATCAAAAATATTCAGCATTCTACTTAAGGAATTAAGGGATAATAGTGAATGTTCTGTAGTGATATACCTGGTTTGATACAATAGCTATTACTATGATCCTAAAGAGTGGATATTTTATGATCGCAGGTAAAGAAAGCCTTACAGAAGTATTACTACTCAATGACAGTGTGAAGCTTTCAACACCTGTAGCATATACCATTGACCTTACGGAGACGTATCAATCCATTGAACTATTATGATTAAGGTCCATCAAACACAAAGAGTGCACATGAAATATTGTGCTGACCATAAAGTTAAATCATTGCTTCTTGGCTAACAGTTGCGCTACGCAAAGCAAATGTGATTTTTGTGCCTATGGTATAGCAGAGATGATAAGAACCACTACCAGAAAAGTGATTGGCCATCTAGGCCTGAAAATGTTGGTGATATAATGTGCAACACTAAGCATTGGTTGATAATCTAAAAATACATATACTATCACTAGATTAAACTTCGCCTCAGGAAAATTTTCGCAAAGCCTATATAAAGACCGACAGGTTAATGGATGTAGTATTTGTAAAGACAAATTCAATGGAATATTTACAAATGCAAAGTTACAGTCTGGAGTTTTCACTTGATAACAGATCTGCAATGTCTTGAGAACCACAGTAATGAAAACTATCATAAACTGATTGCACATAGGATGTAATTTAAAATGCAACTTCTTCACTCTCACTTGGGATGTACGCGATGAGTATAGTGATCGATTTCACTACCAGATCATAGTTATGGAGAGTGCATCATATATTAAGGGAACTTCAGCTCTAACATGATGTGCAATTATTGTTGGATTCTTGAGAAGGAGAATTCTTTATCTTAAAAACGTCAAAGTAAGAGACCGTAGCAAAGTTTTGTTTCATAATAGATTTAGAGTTTCGAAAGTAACAACTTAATTTTTACGCTTTGGGTGGATAGTTAGGCCCAGGTGTGGGAGCTCCACCAACAAAGCTTTACTGTCTTACGCCAAATTAACAAAAAGCAAGACAGAAAAATAGGGGATAAAAGTGGTAAAATTTAGGGAGGGCTTGGAATACACAAAATGTGGATGGATGATTTCATCATCACCTGTTTTGTAGTGAGCAGCTGCCTCGTGTCCGTAACAGAAAAAAAGTTGAGATTTGTTGTATTAGGTATTTAATTTGTATTTGGTGCCGCGTAGACTATTTTCATTTTAATTGTCTTCGATGCGATACGTTCTTTGTAATAATCTTATCATTACGTATTAAATGGATTTATTAAGAGTTGTTAGCATGGAAAAAATATTTATTTAAACTAATTGCCAAAAACTTTTTATGAGTAATAAACAAGCCCCTTGCGAGGAAAGAAAACCTCCTTTCTCCTTGATTGGATGTAATCTCTTTTTTGTGGTATAGTTGTGAAGATAATCATAACCCTCCGAAAAGGCGGCAACAGCATAAGGTTTAAGTACATGAGTTTAGAACATCTATATATGCACAACTCGCGTGCGGAAGACTTGAGAGAAAATAAATTAAAATTTTCAATAATTAAGGTTTAAAATGTCACTTCACTGAAGGAAGAGAAAGAATTTCATGAGACAAGATATATAACACATTTCTCAAAACGCCTTTTTATTACAACATTAAGAGACTCTATCTTTACTATTAATAACCCCAGATCATAACCATTATTAAATTCTCTTTAAGTTCCCCTATAGAACAATATCTGTAACTCACTTCTATCCTCTATCTTATTTTTTTTTGTATTTTGAACAACATTTCACTAGCATGTCGACACTTAACTTTCTAGCAATCTATCTATCTATCTATTCTATCATAGTCTATCTAGTTCTATTCTTATGCTTTCTCATCCCATCAAGTCTATTCTATTCTTATTTCTATTTCTATCTAATCCCTATCTAACTCTATCTAAGAGTGGCTATCCTTATTCTATTTTATTCCTATACCCTACCTCATCTACTCTGTATTTTTTACATTCCTTATCATAATTCTATTCTATCATTATATTTCATTTATTATTAAAATTATATTTTTAAGAATAACTCTAAAAAATGAGGGTAGTGTTTATGTTAATATATATGATCTCATTTTGAATATATTTAAATCGGATGTACGTATTTAGTCGTTTGTTTTATAATACTTTTAAAATTTAAGTCTCTGTTATTTTCATCTCTCACCATTATTCAAATAAGAACCCTTAGTTCTACTTTTGGATTGTGCTCGTCCTCTCAATTAATAAACGAAATGTGCGCTTCCAGAATTGGCAAGTTGCTTTTTCGTTATTTTTTGTCTCGAAATCGCGTTTCCTTGATAGTAATTGTCCTCTCGACCCACCATAAACAGGGAATGAGTGTCTGGTATAACTTTTGTTATGGTGGTTAACGTTACAAAAAAAAAGGTGAATAAAAGTATATCTTTTTATTCTTTTTTCAATTATTTTTTGTATATTATTTTTATTATTATATTATTTAGTTATTTTTATAATATATATATTTTATTAGGGGTTCACTATACTTTATACTTTTTTCTTTTTTTTTCTTATAGGTATATATTATTATTATATTTATTTATTATTATATACTGTGGTTTAGATAAAATATAATATAATACTCTTTAATTTTTTTTTTTAACCTTTTTTATATATATTTACTATCTTAATTTGCTCTAAATCTTTATTTAACCAAATGGGTTTAAGGATTCAACATAATATAATAAATGTATTCAATAATTTCTTATCTTATATTGCTTATATTTTTTGTGGGTGGTAGTTGGCCGCCGAAAAAAAAGAAATAGGTCAGGGTTCGAATCGTCTCTTTACCGCACGTGAGAGTCGTGAGTGTTCGAACACACTCCAAAAGTATGTGAAATGTTTGTGGGTATATTTAAAAATTTTGTTTTTATATTAGTACTTTTACAATCGTTAATACACTTTTTAGATAAATATACATTCATATTTGAGATACTTTACAATGAACACTACGATATAAGATGAAAGATGGTATACCAAAAAAATTTCTAAAACGAGGTGGCGGGATGTGGCTGATTTCGTTGAACTAAAACCACACAGAAAATTTGAACAAAATCGGTAATTACCCCGAATAATTAATAATAAAAAAATGAAATACAACTATAAAAATTCAATTCAAAAGTTATTAATGATTGAGAAATACAATTTTTGTCAAAGCATTATTTCAAAGAATCATGCATCTTGGCTATTATTAAAAAACACCTCATTAGAAACCTAAAAGACGCCCGTAAAAGTCCTCAAAGCATTAATAATTTAGTAAAGGCTAACGAGCATTTTTACAAATGAATTTGTTGAAATTATGAATAGCAACTTTTTATATTAATTTGATCCAAAGATTAAATTTAAATTTTTTAAATTAGCATAAGCTATATCGATCCTTTAATGTTAAACTGCTATAGTCTGCGGTACAAAAGGTTAGAGGATGATTTATTTTGAACCAAAATTACGCTGTGCTGAGCATTTGTTTATTTGAAAGTTGATAAAGTAATAGATATATATATGGGGGGTATATATATAGTATATATGAGCTCATATGAGTATATAGGGGTATAGTAGTAGGGTGATATATATATATATATATATGATAGTATATTTCATATTACTATAATATGGGCTCTTTTATAGTATCTCTATCTGATATCATACTATCTTATATATAGGCTATATACTATAGGGTGAGTAGGGGAATGGAGTAGCTATACTATATATCATATATACTATATATATGATACTACATATTTATAATATATATAGGGGGGGGGGGGGGTATATATAGTATATATATAACAAAAGTGTAACAAAAATTTTGCAAATTAATGCAAATCGTCAGAAGACAAAGAAACAAATATTAAAGATGACTACAAAATTTTTGTAACCTTTTGTTTTTTTTAGCTATTACTTCGAACACGTTTAATGTGCTATTTGGGGGGCATTTATAAATATAGTATATGGGGTGAATGATCATAATTTCTTTACTATTAATAATATATTATATATTTATAGTAGTATATATATATATATGATATCATTAGCTATTATATATATAATTATTCTATTTATATAATGTTTTTCTTTTTGTAGTTTTCATATATTATATTCTACCTATATATATTTTATTTATTATATGATTTTATATAGCTCCTTATATTTATAAACCCTAGGGCATATTACATAATATATTCAAATAGTATAAATAAACAACGTTAAGAAAATATATCAATATTCTGAAATAAAACAGTTAGCATGATGATTATATGTATAGAGGGTAAATAAATGATGCCTAAATTAATTTTAAAAATTATTCAAGTCCCAGTAATGATATTTGCATATTATCAACAAATTATTACAAAGCAATATACATAAAAATGGAGAAAATTTTAAAGATTTTTTCCTCATGTGTGTTTGTTCGTTCCGCGGTTATCGAACGTTTAAAGAAACTCTTATAGAAAATCATGCTGGAAAACCTCATTATGTCGACTATACTCATAGGTCTTTTTTGAGTTAATCCCTACTCCCGTGCATTGTCCAACCTCTCCATTCTATATGCTTTTAGGTGTATCTCTGAAAATATATCTTCTCCGCTCATTTGAACTCGATCTAAATTAGGTTGAAGTTGGCGATTTTATTGATTTATTAAAGTGTTTTCATAACACATGAGTACTAAAAGGTTGCTAGAGTTGATTCAAGTGGGTGCGATGCACTGTATATGGTGGTGTGTACGGGTACTATTGTTACTTCTTCGGTCCCATCATGTCCCAGATCTGTTCTCTGGGGTTGAGGTAAAGACAGTATTCTGGTCATTCAAAAGATCTAATATGTATATCCTTCAAATATTCACTGCCTATTCAACATAATCTTCCTTGCAACTTTAATATCTTCTTTAAAACACACGGTTCAAAGACCCTTGTCATTTCAATATTCTTTCCTTGTTTCCTCTCTTTTCTCTCAGTCTCTCATTTACTAGCCAAAGCTTGACCACAAATCATTATATCTATATTCCACAAAACAAGCCTCAATAATGTAAGTGAATCACTGCACATCAAGTGCAATACAATTGATATATCACTCTTATCCGATTTCCACCTTAGTTGTTTACAGTTTCGATTTAGTCTCGTATCAGCTCTCTCTAAAACTAAAACTTAAGTGTATATTAAATATGCATTCCTATCTAGCATTGTATGAGGTTGGTCCTCGAATCTTTTTTTCGTAAGACCATTTGCAGTTCGTGCCTAATCCACAGCTCTCCAGCTCTCATTGCGCGGGCCCTCGCTAATCGTGCTTTCATTTCGTTCGAACTGTTGTCACCACTCTTTTATTACAATCGCTTTCTCTAATGCCTACAACCAGGACTCACTGTCCTCGTATATTATTACCAATAACTACACCTTTGCGTCTTTCGTTCCCTCCAACCTCGTGTGGGACGCGGAACAATGCCAATTCTTGAGCTCCTCTAAGTTGAGTAGTGCCGGACACTCCTTTTTTTGCACAAATTATATCCCTTCTAATTCCAATGTCTATACTTTAATTTAGATTTTTGCAAATTACTTCCATCTTTATTTTTCCGTAATCTTATATAACTTCACTAAATATTTTTATAAGTTATTTTTTGTAATAGGCTTGCCTTACAATTATCTCTCATATTATTCTGTTATAATGGATCGAATATGTACTCTCTCTCCCCAAATAACTGAAGGATATAATTGATAGAAACTCTCTTACTCTCAATTATTATCTTCTCTTGATATTCCTACATTGTGAGATATGTGATCATATTTAACTGTCTCCACACGTTATCTCAAATACCTATAAGTCCCTCAGATATTGCATTCGATATCGCGAATCTACAGCAATCTACTAATAATTTATATTCATGCGATTGTTCAATTAATTTATGTCCTATATCATAGATATAATGAGTATATAGAGTATATATATATAGATATGTATACATATATATATTATTATATTAATATGAAGAAAAAAATATAGAGAATAATATAATATATACTATATATTATTATTATTCCCTAAGTAATATTATTGAGTTAATATAATTCCCGTAATTTTAGTATACTTTAATTCATTATATTCATCACTGTATCATTTCACCTCAAAATAACTATATTATCTATATATATATTATTTAGTATATATTACAGAATATATTAACTATTATACTAATATATATATATATATTATATAAGTATCTACTTAGTATAATAAAGCTAATTTTTATATAGTATAGTCTAAATATATCACTATATAATTGAGTGATAAATATAATAAAGAATAAATTAAGCGATTAAGAATAAAACCATAAATTATAATTAATATACGAAACTATATATATGGGGAGTTATTATTACTATTCTGATTATTATTCATATAAATAATAGGATATTAATTAATATATATACCTATAGTCACTTATTCATCATATGCTTGAATATAATAATAACTATGTATATATCGTACTATATTACTATAATTGTGTTACTATTATATTATATATTCAGAAATACTCCCGAGTAGTCGTAACTTGAATTTCTGTATCCTATATACTCTATAAATTATGTAAGCTACTTTTTTTGAAAACTTTTGTAGATTCATTAATAATATACCAATTCAGGTTAAATATAATATAAAGCTACATAATAGCTAACTGAGTTATAAAATTAATACTATCAATACTATTAAACAATTAAGTTACTATATATATATTATGACTTTGTCATATCGTCTGATATAAT
>JABUQX010096322.1:7500-25000 GCA_015478945.1 Trachelipus rathkii
ATGCAGATTGCAGAGTGTAGTAGGAAAGTTTTGAATGGCAGGAAGGTGGCTGGTAGAATTAAATCGTTGGTGGGTGTAAAGGGACTAAGTCTTGAGTGCGCTAGGGTCTTTAACATGAGATGTTTTTTTAAATAATAAATGAAATTGCTGAAAATTTAAATATGCACAAACCAATAAAATTACCTAAAATACCGTAATTAATGTCATAGTCAAAAGCTATAAGTAACGTAGTAACAGAGTAACGGCACTTCGTTACTTTTCCTTTCAAAGCAACAGAATAACGATAACGAAACTACTTTTCCGAGTAGCGGAGTAACGATAACGAAACTACTTTTTTTAGTAACGATGCCCACCTGTATATATATATATATATAATATATATATATATATATATATATATATATATTAATATATATATTATATATATTTTTTTATATATATATATAAATATCTATTATATATATATATTATATATATAATATATATATATATATATACTATATATATATATATATTATATAATATATATATAAATATTATTTTTTTTTTTTTTATATAAAGATATATATATATAATATATATATATATATATATATATATATATATATAGTAGTAATAATCAGATCTCGACCCTTCTTATCTAACCGCAAAACCGCAAAGGTCATAAAAGTGGACCTTTTTTCGTCACTTCAAAGGGTACCGCTGCCCGAGAAAAGGTCACGTGTTTCTATATTCTATATTCTATATTCTATATGCTATATTCTATAATCTATAGGCTATATATATTCTAGCTTCTAGCACGTGCCGACCTATATTGTAGAATACACCCGGTATTAGTGCCTACCCCTAGGTTATTGGGTACGGGGAATCGATTAGTCGTACATTCCTAGGGGCCAGCTGCCTCCTGGTAATATATACCCCCCCCCCTCTTTTCTAGCCCTTTTCTAGGCAAGGGGGGGGGGGGGGGGGGGGTGACATGTCCTACGTCATAGAACACGGCTAATAATGGTGTCTATCCCTAGGTTATAAGGTATGAGGATTCGATTGGTGTATATTAGAATGTGCTAGGTTGGTTCCTTCTATGAGTTAGTACCCCCACCCCCCTTTTCTAACCCCTCTAGTGCGCTATATCGTATTGTGACAGAACATATCCGATATTAGCATCGATTAGTACATAATCGACACTGCTGAATCGATTCCTGTGGTTTACGACGGGATCGATTCACTCCTAACAAGAGTTAGTATTAGATATTACCCTACCCCCCTTGATGGCGTATTGCAATCCAACATTGCAATGTTGCATGCAATGTTGCAAATGTTGCAAACAAAATTTGCAACATTTTGCAACATTTTTCAACATTTTGCAACATCGATATTTTGGCGTATTAAGACGTTTTATGGGTCAAATTATGGGTTTTCGGGTCCGTAGAAGCGTTTTCCGGGGTCAACGACGCGATTGGATCAAAACCCGAGGCTCTGGCGCACCGCACCGTCCCCGCACAATGACGTACCCCCCCTATTCCTAGCGTCCACTTCTGTCTTATTCGCTTTGCCGTCTCGCATTCTTCTATACTCTCAGCCTACCTTTTCTTTTTCTCTGACTAATCCCTTTCGACAACCTATGCTAGAACAAGCAGCTCCAGACCTAGGTCTCTCCAGCAGGCGTCAATCTGTATATATATATATACTAATATTATTATTACTTATATATATATACCCTATATTATACTATATAATAATACGTACTATATACCATATATTTTATACTATATATATATAATATATATACTATTATATTACTATTATTATATTAACCCCACATTATATTATATAACCCGCTTTTTCGCACCTCCCCACCGGACGACAGGGGTGCGCGCTTGGTATACGTCAGTCTCCCCTTGACTTACGCGACCTCCTTTTACCCCCTTTGAGGCTACCTTAGCCCTACTTTTTTGATCGTTCATTGCCACCACTTGATATTTCGGTCTTGGCCTTGATACTTACCGGCCGCTTGATAACCGTATCAAGCCTGAAATGTGATCCTTTCATCACAACGTTCTGCAGGGATTAAGAGAGATAAGTTCGAGCACATCTAACGCATACCTGTTATAGGGAAACTGTCCTAACATAGAGGTCATGTAGGTATCTACCCACTAACTTGATTCCTGTATGTTAACTATCCTAAACCTCAACACCTAACACCTACCATACACACACCCACTCGAATATTTTTGAATAGCCTCAACTATTGATCCGCTCACTTGATCCTCAACTTTGATAACCTCAGCTTCTGAATGCCTCAACTTTGATACTCAACTTTGATACTCAGCTTTGATGGCCTCACTTTGATACCCTCAGCTTTGATGTCTCAACTTGTTGCCTCAAGCTTTGAATGACTCATGCTTTTGTAGATCTCAGCTCTTGATGACTCATCCTTTGTTACTCGAAAAAAGAAGGAGGGGATAGAAGAAGAAAGCAAAGAAGAAGAAGAAGAAGCAGCATTAGAAAGAACGAAGAAGAAGAAAAGAGAACCGAAGAAGACAGCAATGAAGAACAGAAGAAGAATACTATTCTAGCTCAGAGTTGTATACACACAAGCTCTTAGCATTTTTTTATTTTCAGCTCTATCTATATACGCATACCAAACCCGTTACACTTACTAATCTTACATCTTTCACCAGTAAAGTTAATGTATAGTTAAAGTCTAAAAGTTAAATTTTCATATTGAAAGAAGATTTACATTTTTCATGTATTAAATACATGGTTTTTGAAAACATTTTTATGTTTTTATTTGAACCAAACATTTTTGTTTATCTTGAAAAATCAATTTTCTGTTTCTTGAAAAAACATTTACTTCTTGTTTTTTACTTGAAAAACATTCTTGTTTTTTGAAAAAAATATCTTTAAAAACATTGTATTCCCTCCGGAAAAAGTTGTTCAAACTACTTTCCCGCGAAAAAAACATGATTTTAGGGACCATAAAAGCAATAAAGCAGTAAAACACTACAGCAAACAGCCACCAGGGGGGTCCCCACACCCTCACCCCCCCCTTCCCGTGTTTACTGTTTTTACTGCTTTACCATACTTATTATTAAATAAAATTATACATTACTAGTAAAATTTTCTTATTACAAAGCTTGAAAAAATGACATGGAACCTCGTCTAATAAGATTCCTCTCTTTTTCTATCTCCTCACATAAACACAGCATAATAATAATAATTTTTTTGCATAACATCAAAATAAAATACAGTTCTAATTATGAACTTAGCATAGTAGGGACGCAGGGTGAGGAACAACAACGCATTTAAAAAAAAAATTAATTTTACTGAAAAGTGCCATTATTAATATAACGAATATATATATATTATCTATATTTACTAATAATATATTATATCAATATACATATAATATATATCATATCTACTCTTTATACTCTACTACTATTAATATTATTCACCTATACTACTATATATATACTCTTATATACCTATATTATATATAATATATACTACTATATAGTATATACTATATTACCTACTATACTACTATATACTTTCTATTATATATACTATATATACTATATACCTATATATATACTAATCACTATATATACTCATAATATTATACTACTATACTTCTTATTACTATACTATATATAACTACATATACTAACTATAATTAACTCATCTACATACTCTACACTTTACTCGTATATATATATCACCTATTATTCTAACTTATATATTCTCTTATATATACTGTAAGTAATACCCTACAGAATAACGTAACTCTCTTTTCTAACGCAAAACGCAACTGATAAGAAAGGCGAAGAACGCCGCGTCACATTCAAAGGGTGCCGCCGTCCGAGAAAAGGTCACGTGTTTCTCTATAGGCTATAGGCTATATTCTATAGGCTTAGTAGGCTATATGGCCTACTAGGCTATAGGCTATACTTTTATAGGCTACATACTCTCAGCATTCTAGCACGTGCCGACCTCCACATTCTCACGAACTACACGATGTCTTAGTGTCTACCCCCCCTAGCGTTCATTGCGGCTACCGGGGAACTGAATCGCGTGTAATTAGAGATCGCTCAGGCCACCACATGCGGCCCTTCCCCCTTCTTTAATGAGTTTTTCTTTTTTTAACTTAAACCCTCCCTCCCCCTCTCCCCCCCCTTCCTAGCCTCTTTCTACGCCTGCACTATCTCACGCTCATAGAACACATCCGAACCTCTTTTGCTGTACTTTACCTATGTGATACAGGTTACCGGGGAATCGATTGGTGTATATAGACCACATCGTGCTAGGATTTCGGTTCCTTCCTAGAGTTAGTATCCCACCCCGCCTTTCTCAACCCCTTCTACGTACGCATATCCCATCGTATGTGACCGGACTACGTCCTCAATATTTGTCATCGATTAGTACAATCAATCGACACTAGATTGATCGATTCCTGTGGATTTACGTACCGGAATCGATTCATTTCCTAAAGAGTTAGTATTGACACATTACCACTACCACCCTTTCCTAACATTTTTTGTTTCATGAGCTAATGAAGCCCGAGCTCGCGTGCTTGTTCTAGTATGCTTTTCTGTCAGCGTATTCACCGATGTCGATTAACCGCTTCATTGCGCGAGACGTGGCGTTTCAGCCCGTTGCGATCCTACTTAGACCACGCAACCAAACATGCGTTTTTTCGCCTAGATGACGTCAACCCTTCCCCCGTCAAAAAACCTATCCATGGTAACGGTGTCAATCAGGGGTACGAATTCTCAAACATATCAGATTCACCATCAGTTTACCTTTTCACCGAACCAGCGCAGAAATCCCCCCTGTGCCTCTCAGCCGCGGGTCATTCTATGGGTCAATGAAACATGACCACAAAACATGACACCATCTCTTAGCAAACAGCACGTCGTCTACGAGTCATCGTCTCTTCCTTCAAACACTGTGGCATGTACTCTTCCTTTATATCTTGCACACTCGTTGTAATCTCAATGTTTTCCAAAGCATCGCTACGAGCTCAAAGGGCGGGTGGGGCCCCCGCCCCACCTTAAATTTTTACAAATGGACTTAGACAAGCTGAAATTTTGGTGAGTGTCCTACGCACCAGAGAATAACAATGAAAGTACCGATATCGGCTATAGCATTAATTATTTGGCGTAACACCAATATGGGGCCCCCCGGAGCGGAGCCACGGGGCCGTGAGCTACGGTGTCTGCCGGTGCCCAGAAGAATTACTGGCTCCCAGCTACTAATTAGACAAATGAAGGTGTCTACCATCATGCTTTCAACGGCTGTAGAATTCACTTTTGGGGCGTTCTCCATGATAACCAAAACTGAGTTTTGAGACCCCCTCCTCGAAGTGGCGGGTCCCCCTGAATAAAAGAAGACAATAAGCTTATGAATGACTGACGACACAGAAGAATGAACTGTAGGAAAGAAGAAGAAGGAAAAGAAGAATTTCTCTCGCATGCGGTCAATAGTGATGTATGATGTACCCGGTACCTGCGACACCGGTGTGGACCGTGCGCGTGCGAATTAGTAAAAATTGTACTTAACATCTTGCATATTAGTGTATCTTATCATATGTGTGTTTAATAACACTACTCCGATTCCCTCTCATCTTTTGAGGTTCACCAAAACTCTTCAAATGAGTCTGAAACCCCTCTTCAGGTTTCTACTCGAAAACGAAGAAAAAGCGCGTGAGGAGTGCATTCCAGCTTGATCACGGATTTTCAACTCTCATAATCGATACGCAGGGTTTGCATGACCGAAGCCGGATTTGCCCCGCGCCCGCAGGCGCGCCCCCCGGCCCGGAAACGACGCGGCGCCCGCAGCCGCAAATATTACTGCGCGAAACGCTAAATATTTCTCGTAGTCCTGTGAACGTTAATGCCAAAAGTGTTCTACATTACTCCTTGTAATTTTCTTTTCACTACTCTCCGTTTTTCCTGTACTATGAAACAGTTATTTTATTTTATCTTAAACTTTCTTTAATTTTTTTTTTATATTCTATACACAACCCTTGTTCACTGTTATCTTTTTGCCTCAATATAAACATCATTTCTCTTCTAACCTTAACGCTACTAACCTCTAACTATAGGCAGTAGCGCAAATTAGCCCCAGTTTGGGCCGCCTCCCTTCCCACCCTGGCTATGCGCTATGTCTTTACTGCTTTATTGTCTTACTGTAGGGTTTTACTGTTTCAAGTCCTATCCCCGAAACACACAATTCTGGTGGAAAATAACTTCATTAAACTCTTGGAATATATATATCTCTAATATATATATATACTATACATATATCATATATACTACTATATTATAACTATATATATCAATCTATATCTACTACTATAGTATATATATCCATAAAGACATTTACACTTAAACATCGAAACTTTGAATCAGAGTATCGGACCGTGTGTAAATTTAATTTCCGTAGTCCTGCTACTTGGCTTGTATCAGGCCCCCACAGGACTGCGCCTGGGACCTTTCTGTTATTAAACATATTCAAGCAGGAGAGATTTTTTGAACAGACCATTAAAAATAATAATGGTGTTACACGTGTATTATTCAGGAAACATTCTCAGCAGAAATATAAAGATGTAATATCACAGTTTCATGAGGAATCTCACCCTCCAAATCCGTTTGAATAATATGGATCGGTCATAAAACCATTGTCATTCTACCGATGAATGTTATGCATTAAGTTCAACCTGAAATGAAATAGCTTGAAACGTTTATCTGTACTTATCCATCATTTAAACTACTCTGCATTTTTCCATCACCCAGACATTCTTTTAATCAGAAATTACGTATATCGAGAGATATACTCTTTAAACCCCAATATCTACTATCCCTTACCAGCCACAGAAGAGACCATGAAAATCAGATCAATGTCATTAGCCTCTCAAATGTTTCCATCACAACGTTAACAGACTTTTAAGGTATATAAGAGTTACTCTGTATCCTCCATGTAATCTTAATGTGATCGAACTTTAATCCTAAAACACCCACGTACTAGAAGTTTTCGCTTCCGGTCAGCTAACATTTGCCATTCACGAATTCGAAACTGTATTCAAACCTGAATAATGAGTCACTCCTGGTGTTAGTATCATACCTCTTATAAAAAAAATTAAAAAACTCGAAACAGCTTGAAAAACGTAAACTACATCTGCCAATGATGAAATACACTTCATCCCAGTGTGTATCGCGAAGTCTGCATTAAATCTCCTATAATACGGAAATGCTTCCTTTAAACAAACCTCAGCCAACGGTGCCACGCTTACGCCAAACCAGAAGCATCCATAAACAAACTCTCTAACAATTATAAAAATCTGAAAAGTAAAAAGAAATTACTTCAGAAAGGAGGTGGAGTGTTCCTACCGTTACTTTTTTCTGTTATACTCCCCTTTAAATAACTAAGTGGAATATCAGAATAATGCAAGAAGGTCCCTGTACATTACCGATATAAAATGAGTATGAGAATAAACTGAAACGTATAAGTTAACTCCCTAACACACTTCTGATCAAACATACAACCAAACAACAGCCCCCTCACCTCTAGTACACCACCTCCGACAGTACAATCCTATACATATCAACCCACGCACTTCAATGGTTACCTTCTTCTCAGCCCATTCACTCAACAATTACACAACACCCAAGTCCCCCATTATCGCAATGATTCAGGAACCATATCACTCAACCTACTACCCCAAAGTATTACACTGATCCCCAAGTTGAACGATACAACAATTATGAAAATGAAGAGCTTAGGACTCAATCAAAATTCAGACGCAACATTCATGAACAACACCGTGCCTCATATCAGAAGCCACTACAGAAACTTAATATATATCTTAAAACTACATCTATATGCCGTCATATAAGTAGTCAATCATCCGACATGAATTCAACCTCCACCATGCGGAGGTAATACCCACTGCATGTTGAAAAACGAACGACTCCTGTTCTAAAAAATATCTCTGGACGGAGAGCTTACAAACTAGTAGGTCGCTAAAGCTGGAACTATCTTTCTATACATATATCTTCTTAAAAGATCTAATTATCATGGAATGAATAGGTACACAATCATTATCGATAATCCGAATTGTCAAAGGATCAAATATTGTTGACTCCCCCTGATAGCAGTATCTCTTCACGTGAATTGGAAGAAAGCGTGCTGTTACACAGGATTGGCCCTACTCATACAATCAAACTTCAAGACTATTTAATCCAACGAACTTTAATCTTATATAACAACAAAGACTAGCTACCACTTGGAATATTCCCCAAGACTCCTAGACCAGATACAAGTCGCAGTACTCTTAGATCAGATAATTTAAGCGTGTTCGCAAGGAAGACATAAGAACAATCCCTACAGTAACCCTCAATGATTATCTTCGTAATTTGTATTATCATATATTATATACCTAATACTATATATCTCTATATATATTAATATATACCTATAATATATATATAATAATTATAATAATATCTTACTCTATAACATATAATATACTATATTAGTATATACTATATATATATACTATTATCTTATATATATATATCCCTATTAATACTATACCCTCATATATTAGCCTGTTTATTTTAAGTTCGAAGTGTCGATGATTAAATACCAAAATATCACATTGTTTTTACTATTATTTCCCCTTTTTAGTAATTATATCACTTACCCTATATATATATCTTCTATATATATATATATATACTATATATATATATACTATATATTTATATATATATCTACCTATATACCTATATATATATACTATATACTATATATATATATATTAGTATATATATATATATATATATAATGTTTTAACATTGGTCAGTATCAACATGGGAAGCGAGGCGTTAAGGTTGATTAATATTACTTCAATCTTGAGAGAACCAAAGTATGTTTTGAGGGTTTTCACTAGATCGCTGGCAAAGTCTTCCCAAACCATCCTGAGAAAAAGAGTTGAAAGAATATTTAGAGGGTGAAGACTGCTTTTGTACTTTATCATATAACTGAGCCGTCTCGAACAATTCCCTACCCGACACAACCCCATCAGCCCATCACCCATCGATAATCGTTTCGCGCATTATGATTTTACGAATGATAAATACAGTCCTCTCTAACATAAGAAGGTTCTTCCCATATATCTTTTCTACATAACCTGTGACTGTCATACTCTACGTTACCTATGGTTAAGACCTATTCAAATAGATAACAATCAGATAGTGGCGGCTGCATGTGGAAGATTATACAGGGGCATAGATGACTAGACTACCAAAACTGATTTGGAAAGGATTAATCCGTCTTCTGTTATTGTTTAAGGCGTCCCGATATTTCTCAAGTGAATTCAATTCACTTGAGAAACTACGACTATACGCTATCCTCTCTTACACGCATCTTTCTCTAATAACACTAAAGCTGGGCATATTCCGCTACCGAAAGATTCAGCGTACGACTAAAGCCACGAATGCCTAATCTCTTTAACTAAGACTGAACACTTTCTACTAGTATACTTGACATACCTCGATGCCTAACCCTCTATTCTTACAATCACGATCATTTTCATAGAACTCATAAAGACAACTCCTTTAGAAATGCTGAACGACACCATCGGTGATCTCACAAAACCAGAGGTCTCCAAAATTCAACAGATAAACTCCACTCGTATAAACGTGAATGTATGTAAGCAGTACAGTCTAGTATCTGATGACAAGCGCTTTAGAAAAGGATCTGAAGCGGCCGTGGTCTAAGAGAAGTTTTTAAGGCAGATTAGTATATAAAGATTTCCTTAAATGAGGGGTGACGATTATATATCCCAGAAGATTTAGGCATGCCGAATTCTCATAAAAGAGGATTTTAACAATAAACACAGAAAATACGATCTCGACCTCCTGGAGCAGTAATATTGTATACCAAATAGAAAAAATAAATTAAGGACTTCAAAAGGTAGGATCTGTAAACTAAACAGTATTCTGGTGAACATGGTGGGCTAAACCTAACAAGTTTAATTCATCTATAACCCCAGCTAGTGAACATCACCGCACTTACTCATTAGTCATCGTAATCACTGGAGAGTGTAGAACTCATTTCCTATTTAACTCTGCATCTTACGGCATCTTTGGATCTAACATCCTGATAATAAAGTTTCAGATTTTACAACCGAATTAATGAACCCTATTCAACTTAACAGAGATCTCTATGAGGTAGGACTATGCGAAATGATATTAGATGCAAATATTGAAAATCTCCCTCAGACACGTCATTGGATAATGGTGTATAGAGTTGCAGATTATGTTAAATTAATAATAATAAACAAATATCCGATTTAAAACCGTGTGCAATTATAGGTCGATCATTTCTATGAAAAAATTGTGTTCAACGAGGATATTACGTTCAATCCATCACATTCAAGTTATCTTAAACATCCAGTTCTCGCTGTAAAGTACCGATCTGATAAAGATTTAATATCCCCCATTTTAATAACCCACCCCCGGGGACAGACAGGGTATTATCACTTTAAGATTGAACAACAGGCATGTAATTTGAGCAGACCCTGAAGTCGTTTATACCTATAAACGTTCGCTTGGTTTCGAAAAATGGTGTGCATGAACCACGCAGCTGTAGTACAGAACATTCTACTCGTTCTAAATGACATCGTGGAAATACCTCCGAACTTCCCCCACTCTGACACAGTCTTCAATGCACTCAAACTCTTATCTCTCAACTATATACCATTCCTCATCGAGACTGTTACAGATCAAGGGATGCATTAACGTTTATAACCAGATCATAGTTGACCATCAGTATGTAGGGAACTACTAAAGCCCCTTATTAAAGTGGTGGTTCATTTTCCATAAACAAAGGAAAGGTTATATCATTCTTCCTAATGTTCATCCTACTCTACCCTCTCCAGTCTGTTCACATTTTAGCCGGTCTCGTCCGCGAATCGCATATAAAGGATGCTCCGAGGTAGACGTATTCATTCCCAACCGAACAACTAATTTGTGTAACAAGTTCAGTACTATCCGAAGCCACCGAACCTTAACTATTAACACATGATGGATCTACTTTTTTAACAACAAGTAGAAAATCTTCCATATATCCTGTTTAGAAAAACCTTCTAGAAATAAAAGATCAAGGGTTGTAAGATCATACATATAAGCTGATGTAGTTTTAGTTAATATTTATTCATTCTGTATACTTACTCTCAACAGTGCTAGAGATAGTGCCATGACCTCAGAAGCTTCCGTCTACTCAATCGTATAACGATAGGGTATTCTTAGGAACACAAATTACCAGCGGGTAATCCGCGCACTCCCGGAGTGATTTTTCTCTAAATATGGAGAAGTGCAATGCCTTTCTATTTAAAGAAAGGAGGTGAATATATATGTAAAAAAGCTATACGAACAGGGATGCATACGTTACAGGAATATAGGCAGCAGGCAGCTAACCCTCGCGAGTCCTAAAAGGCGAAATTACAGATGTTCAGATGAAGATGTTGGAATGAATGTAAAGCGAAAAATAAACGCAAAATGACGGGTTCCAAGGTAACAAACGTATGAAAATACTGCGTTCAAGAAAAAGGTTAAGAACTCAAAAGACCTCAAAAGAAAAAAATGCAATGATTGTACTTTTGCTTATTTAATTACTTACTGCATCTTTACATAACACTCAATCATCCATACTGTGACCAGAATTATAAGAAAAGCTAAGCCCGAAACCGCTCATTATACACGGTCAGCACCCCTCACATACAAAGATGCATTCTCCATCCTTCTAGTTTCCAGACTGCTCTCAGAGTGAACTGGATCTCTTCCTCCGATGAACCCCACCCAGTATTAAGTGTACATGACCACAATTTCCATCACAGACCTCAACCCCATAACATTCAATTACCACCGCGATGTCCCTCTCGGAGTTCAATATACCAGGTACTCCCTCGTAATCAGTATTTAGAACCACCTCAACGTGTTCTTTATCTGAAGACGAAAACTGACGAAACCGCTATCCGGATACTCTCATCTGAAAGAGTCACATAGTAATACCCCACAGATCCAATTTTCCCTGCTAATATCGCTGTTTTAATCAGAACTTGAAAGTGTATCTCAATGAAACATCAATTAGGTCATCAGCTGCCAAATTTATCCTTATAGAAGTTATATAGAACATTTATTAAATTATTCCGACGAGCTAAACAGTCTCATCTCCAGTCTTGCGGTTTTTATAGTTTCAAAGACGAGGCTACACATATAGATAAAGCTGGTAAAACCACAAGGAACACATACGAATTTTACGGACGTTTAAACCTGGTGAACATCTTCTCTCAAGAAAGAACTTATTCTACCAGCCTGTAGATACTCAGAATTCCCGACTTAACCCCGTTCAATCCTAAATTCGCTCTTATAAAATAGTAACCTGCTGCCACACGGCTTATGTCCTGAAACCCTGTTTACAAGTTGTCTAGAAGCCTAATCTCTATGTTAGAAAAGTGAAATTTACTTACCTCAGAGACATCTTGGAAATACCGAAAATCTCTCTTGAACACATAAGACGAAGTTCCACCTATTCACGAGTGGAAACAAAGTTCCCTTTACAAAGGCGATTAATCCGCGCAGCGGCAACGCGGACGTCTTTTTTTTATTCCCCAATAACCAATCCCCCCACATTGCTAGCACACTACGTACACTACCTGCTCAACAAGTCATCAATAGTATTGTTGAACATGAGCATACTCAGGGAATCTATAAAAAATCAGCCTATAAATCCATCCACCCCCACCTCGCTCCCACACACCACACTCACCCCCCCCTTTTGACTAAGAGGTATCAAGTCTAACATGTAAACGCCAACCTTTACGGCTAGGGCACTCCATCGATCGATTACAATGGAATCGCAATCTCTATGTTCGACCTTTTCTTTACGATCTAATAGCTACATCTCGTTCTTACACCATGCAATTACAGCGGGACAGGGTAGATCCCTGAAGAATACGCTAAGATATAGTAAATCTTATATGCTTTACTGATCTCCACCGCCTGCCTTCTCAGCTTGTAACACGCTAATCATTTAACATTTCTAAGGAACGGTACCATTACGGTAAGCTCTCTCTTTAGTGGTACCGTCCTAAATCAACCAATCCCACACTGCTCTGCGTCTCTACTTCGAACATCCTCTAACACCATTCGGAAATTGGACAGAGTACCGCAACGCTCTTTTTGAATTATCATAAAGATGAACCTGGAAGAAGAAATAACACTGTGTTTAACAACGATACCTCGATTCTATAGGAGTACTTCGCATTAACGAATCGCTAGGATCTGTAAAACTAGAGAAGCGATCACCGGCTTTCTTGTTCACCCCACTTTCACATCGCACATTACAGCACAGGCAGACCACTGGATTCCCTCTGTTCTACTAGGGATAAAATGGCATTGCTTCTTCTGATTCGTTCTTTTGGATTTAAAATTTTAATTGATAATCAATCTATATCCTTCTCATTTTTACAATTATAACTAATGTATACACTCTATATAAAACTATGTCTATCCCTACTTAGCCCCGGATCATACTCTAAATCCTCCTATGTGGAGTTTATTGTATTTTATTTCATTATATGTTTTAAAAAAATATGTGTTTTCATGAACTTTGTAAACTATAACCTTAGATGCTCAAAAATTTCGTTACTGTAAATGAACTTACAGTACCATTTCTAACTTCATGTAATAAACTCGCGTTAAAAATGAAATAACTTGATTTTACTAACCCCTTTCAAACTTATATATATATATATATATATATCTATACCTACCTATTATATGAGTATCCCATATATCATATATACCTACATATATACCTAAATATACTACTAATATATATACTATTATCTTCCCTATACCTATCCCCTATACCCTCACTATACCTATACTACTATATATATATACTAATATTATTATATATAATATATGATACTATATATACCTACCCTACTATACTATATCCAGAGTTAAATGTACACAGAACTGTAAAAGTTAATGATTCATAAAATTTCACATTGTATATAAAGCTGAAAAGATAAAGTTTTCAGGAAAATTCATGTTTATGACGTCACGTATTTTTAAAGGTTGCTGGTTACAAACCTGTGAATATGATATTCAGTTGAGAACCAACCATCGTAACCATAGCTGTGTTTTGTAATACATTTAAAAAGGTATAGCTATGGGACTTATAACATATATTCAAAGGTGCTGGTTTATTTTAAAAACCTGGTATATATACATGTGTCAATTATAATTCAGATTTTTCGACTAGACATCCTTACACTCCACGTGATCCATCAAAAATCCGCATTGTATATGCATCTGATGGTGTCTATGGTTACAGAGTAAGAGCATCAGCTGCTACGAAAGAGGGGCACGAGATTACATACTTCGATATAACATTAAAGTATAAAAATATGATACCTATATTGGATGGACATATAGAGAATAATTTATGCGAGACAAGCAATGTCTCTTTAAACATTTATAGCTTCATATGCCGAACCGATTTAAATGAAGAAACATTCATTATCCATCAAAAAACTTTCTCACAGATACGTGCTTAACCGATCCAAAGCATCATTGAATGAACATTCAAGAAGCGAGGTTAATAACTTATTACTAATAAACAACTCATCACAGAAATGAGATTCGTGGGGAATCATGTACATTTCCACTGGGGGAACCTATCCAGGTGTTTAGCGGTTGGAGGTGAAAGTTTTTATTTTACATCGTACCAACCGCACTTTTCGTAAATTTTACTAATTATTAACTATTGCTTTAATAAATTCTTTTCATCATCAAGTAACAAGCGCCACTTTTCTATATCCTCATCTCGCCTCTCTCTCATCTTTCCCATCTCTCTCCTCGTCACTCTTCTCATCTCCTCCCTCTCTCTCTCTCTCTCCTCTCTCTCTTTCTCTTCCTCTTCCTCTCTCTCTCTCTCTGTTCTCAATCTCTTCTTCTTCTCTCCTCTCCATCTCCTCTACATATATACTACCTATACCTATATATCTTACTACTACCTAATATTATATATATATACTATAACATTGCTTTTTACCGCAATTCAATATTTACCACTAAACAAATTATACAATATTTCCTTCCTACCTATTCCCTCTATATACCCCTTACTACCTATACTATATATATATATCTATATTATACTATTATCCTTCATATATAATACTATATCTATACTTATAAATTATATTCCAGTTTAAGTGAAGTTATATCTCCACCAGAATGTGTGTTTGCGGATAGCGACTGAAACAGTAAACAACCCTACAAAGTAAGACACTAAAGCAAGTAATATGACATAGTCTGCATAGCCAGTGAAAGGGAGGCGGCCCTCTGGGCGCTTTTGCAGCCCTAACTAGCTTATTGAGTTTATCCATCGCTTAAAGGTAGAAAAAATACACTGTTTTATTACACAAAATTTTAACAGTCTGACCCAAGGCGTTTTGTACTAAATAATAATAAAAAAAAAAATCTAAGACAAGTTTAGTATAACATAAAATACACTGTTCAATAGTACATGAAGAACGGATTTACTTGAACAAGAAAATACAAAGTATGTCAAAACACTTATTAACAGTTACAAACTACGAAATATACTTTAGCGTTTCGCCGCAGTAACTCATTCAGCGCTTACGCGGGCGCTCAGCGCTCGCTTTCCCGGGCCGGGGGCGCGGCCTGCGGGCCGCGGGGCACCCACTCACGCTGTCCTCGGCCCACCATCATGCAACCCATGCCGATCGTTTTAGAAGGTTGCAACCCGCTCGCTTCCAGCTACTAAGTGCATCTCTTCCTCCAACCCGCTTTTCTTTCCTTTTTCATTCAGTAGACCCAAACCCCTGATTAAAGAGGGTTCCAGACCTCATTTTGAGAAGTTTTGGAACCTTCCAAAAATCGAGATTCCTACTGTTTAAAAAATAATACAAGCTACACTTCCAATACTCAAGATGTTCAGCATAAATTCTTCCTAAACTTTCCGGTCCCCGGCCCCGCCCCACCCGCCCCACGGCTCACCACACATCCCGACTGTCCGGTACGCCTACATCATCATCACTCATTTGATCCCGCCTGCGGAGACCCTTCATCTTTTCTCCTTCTTCTCTTTTCTACTCTTCATCTTCTTTCGTCTTCCTCTCCAGCTTTTCTTCTCCTTATTTCGGGAGGACCCCTTAACGAGAGGGGGTCTCAAAAACTCATCTTTGGTACTTCTGAAACCCAATAAATGAAATTCTACACCGTTGTTAAACGATAAGCTGTAGACACCCATCATTTAATGTTCTCAATCAATCGTAGCTGGACAGCATTCCATTCTGGCTACCCGCTACCACCCAGCTCCGCTCCGGCTCCGGCCCATATGGTCTCCGCCCCAATATAATTTAAACATAGCACCAATCTCTATTTCATTTCATTCTCTCTTATACACTCACCCAAATTTCTCGCTTCCTAAGTACCATTCTTCTTTCAACAAATTAACGGGCGGCGCGGGGACTTACCCCCATCTGACGCATACGCGACTTACGCAAACATTGACCTCACAACAATTATGTGCACCCCACATACTCCGAACGCACATGCCAACATTTTAAAAGAACGATACACGCCCATGACTCTTACACACCCCCTCTCTTTGCTTACGATGTGTCACTCTGTGTCATCTACTCTTGTACCCATCACACTGCGCTCGCCATGCGCGGCGCCATCCCGGGACCTTCCTGGCGTTCGGAAGTCAACTATGCAATCCCTTATTTGAGACAACTCCTACCCCCCCCCTCCCCACTCACCCGACCTCCCCTCCCCCCCCCCCTCCAGCCCTCACACTCACCTCCCCGTCACCTCGACTAGGTCACCCCTCTCTCTCACCCCTCCCCCCCCCCCACCCCCCGCCACCCACCCACGCACCGCACCGGAAGGTCCCAATACCGGAGAGCAGCTGACTCGCCTCCCCCCCTTATCCCCCCTACACTGACGCGGCCTGTCAATCCCACCAGCGAGCGTAGACCATCTCTCAAACAATAAGAGTTCCCCCCTGCCTTACCCTCCTTCCCCGAAGCCCCCCCGCCCGAGCTCACCCTCCCATCTGGCCCAGCCGGCCGCCCGGCCCCTCCATCTCTATGGGTCAACCGCACAATGACCACACCAATGCACACCTATCTCATACCACGCAAAAGACGAGTGTATAGACGTCTCGTACTCTCTCTCTCACAAGCCTTGCATGATCTTCCTTTTATATGTTGCCACATTTTGTTGTAATCCAATGCTCCCTCCTCCCAAACGCCCCCTTCTCGCACGCCCTACACAAGGGGGCGTACAGGTCCCTCCCGCCCCCTTAAATCTAACTTAAAAAATGGACCTTGATACAGCCCTCGCAAACTTCTGTGAGTGCCTAATAGAAGACACAATAATCA
>JABUQX010096322.1:30000-35000 GCA_015478945.1 Trachelipus rathkii
TATATATAATCTTACACCTATCCTTTATTTCTAGAAGGTTTCTAACTAGGATATATGGAAGATTTTCTCAACTCTGTTAAAAAAATAGTCCATCATGTTATAGTTAAGGTTGTCTGTTTCTTTCTAAATAATGACTTTCACAATAGTGTTCCGTCCTGTGAATGGGTATGGTCTACCTTCGACGTCCTTTATATGCATTCGCACAGACCCTAAATGTGAACAACTGAGAGGTAAGTAATGAACATTAGGAAAAGATATAACCTTTCCTTTTTAGGAAAATGAACCACCCTTAATAAGGGGGCTTTAGTATTCCCTACATACTGATGGTCAACTATATCTGTATAAACGTAAGCCATCCCTTGATCTTGTAACATCTCCGAAGGAATGCATATATAATTGAGAGATAAGTTTGAGTCATTAAGACTGTTGTTCAGAGCGGGGGAAGGTTCATTATTTCCACTATGTCTATTTAGAACAGTAGAATGTTCTACTACAGCTTCGTGTTCATACACACATTTCCGAAACCAATCTGAACGTTTAAGGATAAACACTTCAGGGTCTCTCAAATTCATTCCTGTTGTCGATCTTAAAGTGATTAATACCCTGTCTTCCCCGGGGTGGTTATTAATAATGTATATTAAATCTTTACATATCTTACTTACAGCAAACTGGGTGTTTAAATAACTGTGGATGTCATGGATTGAGCGGTAATATCCTCGTTTTAACACAAATTTTTCATAGAAATATTCCGAACCTTTAATTGTCACACGTTTTAAATCGGATGTGTTTTTTATTTTTAATATAGATTTAACATAATCTGCAGCTCTGTACACCATTATCCAATGACGTGTCTGAGGGAGATTTTCAATATTTGCATCTAATATCATTTCGCATAGTCCTACCTCATAGAGATCTCTGTTAAGTTGAATAGGGTTCATTAATTCGGTTGTAAAATCTGAAACTTTATTATCAGGATGTAGATCCAAAGATGCCGAAGATGGCAGAGTTAAATAGAAATGATCTACACTCTCCATGATTACGATGACTAATGATTAATGTTTCGTGATTTCACTAGCTTTTATATATGAATTAAACTTGTTAGGGTAGCCCACCCATTTCACCAGATACTGTTTATTTTTACCCCTACCTTTTGAACCTAATATTTTTTCTATTTTATACATATTACTCTCAGGATCGAATCGTATTTTCTGTATTTCTTGTTTATAAAATCCTCCTTTTATGGATTCTCCATCTAAATCTTTGAGATAATATAATTTCAACCCCTCATTAGGAAATTCTTTTATACTATCTACCTTAAAAACTTCTCTAGACCACCCCGCTTCATATCCTTTTCTAAACCTGTCATCAGCTCTAGACACTCTTACATATTCATTCACGTTTATACGGGATTTATCTTTAATTTTTACACCTCTTGGGTTTTGTTGGATCACCGATGGTGTCTTCAGCATTTCTAAAGGAGTTGTCTTTATAGTTCTATGAAAAGATCTATTGTAAGAATAAGCTAGGTCATCGAGTATGTCAATATACTTAAAAGTGTTCATCTTAGTAAAGTATCTGTGCATTCGTTTTTTAATCGTACGCTGAACTCTTTCTACAATAGCAGCTTTATTTATAGAAAATATGTTAAAATATACTATATCGTATTCAGTAATAATTTCCTGAAACTCTCTACCTAGAAATTCGCTACCCCTATCCGTACAAATCAGTTTTGGATATCTATCATCATCCCTTATAATTTCTCTCACTGCAGCCGCCACTGTATCTGATTTTTTATCTTTTAAAGCTTTTAACCATAAGTATCTAGAGTATACGTCAATAGTAAAAAGTATATATTGAAACCCTTCATTATAAGAACTGTATTTAATCATTTCCGTTAAATCTAATTGCCAAACATTATCGAGGTGATGGGCTATGGTTGTTCGGGTAGGGAATTTTCGACGGACAGGTTTATGTAAAGTAAAAGCATCTTCACCCTCTAAATATTCTTTCAACTCTTTTTTTCTCAGTGTTTGGAAACTTTGCAGCGAATCTAGTGAACCCTCCAAAACTATTTGGTTCTCTCAAGTTGAAGTAATACTTATCAACCTTCGCCTTCGCTTCCATGTTGAATACTGACACAAGTTAAAACATATATATATATATATATATATATACTATATATATATATATATATAATATATATATATATATATATATATATATATATATATATAATATATATATATATATATATATATATATATATAATATATAATATATTACTAAAAGCGGGAAAATAAAGTAAATAACATGGTATATTTTATTTAATCATCGACACTTCAACTAAATAACAGCAAATATATATATAATATATATATATATATATATATATATATTATATAATTATATATATATATATATACTATACATATAGGTATTATTATAGTATATATATATATATATTATAAATATATATAATATATATATATATTATATATATTATATGAATAAAACAAATTACGAATTAATCCATTGAGGTTTACTGTAGGGGATTTTTCTTATTCTTCCTCTGGTAACACGCTTAAATTTATCTGAAGCGTAAGAGGTACCTGACGGACTTGTATCTGGTCTAGGCATCTTGGGGATATCATCCAAGTCTGCTAATCTTTTTGTATTTAAGATTAAAGTTCGGGGGAAGTTAATAGTCTGAAGTTCTTGTTTGATGATAGGCCAGCCTGTAACAGCACCTTTCTTCCAATCACGCGAGAGATCTGCTATCAAGTCAACAATATTTGATCCTTTGACAATTTCATTATCGATAATGATTTGTCCTAATTCATTCCATGATAATTGATCTTTTAAAATATTATATAAAGCTAGTCCAGCTTTGCGACCTCTATTTGGTAAGCTCTCCTCCAGGATATTTTTAAAAGTATCTTCGTTTTTCACAGCAGGTATTACCTCCGCAGGTGTTGTTGAATCATCGGGGATTGACTTACTTATTGAGGCATATAGATGTAAGTTTTTAAGATCTATTAATTTCTGTATGGCTTCTTGATATAAGGCACGTTTTTCATGAATGTTGATGTCTGAATTTAATATCCTAAGCACTTCTTTTTCATAATTGTTTATCTGTTCAACTTTGGGATCATGTAAACTTTGGGGTATAGGTTGCAGATATGGTCCTGAATCATTCTGGATATGAGGACTCTGGTGTTGTAATTGTTGATGAATTGCTGGAGAAGGTAACCCTTGTAAGTGCGGTTGTATAGGTTGTACTGTCTGAGGTTGTACTAGAGGTGACTGGTTGGTTGTATGTTGATCAGAATGTGTAGTATTATTATACTTCATTTTCTCATACTCATTATATGGTAATACAGCCACCTTCTTCATTATTCTGATATCCACTTAGTTATTAAAGGGGCTATAACAGAAAAAAGTAAAGGTAGGAACACTCCACCTCCTTTCTGAAGTAACTTCTTTTTACTTTTCAGATTTTTTATATTTAGAGAGAGTTTTTTAATGATGCTTCTGTGTCGGCGAAGCTTCACCTTCTGAGGTTTGTTTAAAGGAACATTTCCTTTTATAAGATTTAAGCAGACTTCGCATACACACTGGATGAATTTTTCATCATTACAGATTAGTTTACGTTTTTCAGCTGTTTTCAGTTTTTTAATTTTTTTTTTAAAAGAGGTAAATACTTAACAACCAAGGTACTCATTATTCAGGTATGAATACAGTTTCAATTTCGAATGGCAAAATGTTAGTACGGAGCAAAACTCTATACGTGTTTTTAGGATGAAGTTCACACATTAAATAACCATGAGGAACAGATGTAACTTCTTTATATACCTTTAAGAAGTCTTTACGTTGTGATGGAAACATTTGAGAGGCTAATACATTGATCTGATTCATGTCTCTTCTCTGCCCGAAGAGTAGTAGATATTGGGTGTTTAAAGATATATCTCTCATATACTTATTCTGATAAAAAATGTTCTGGGTGATGAAAAATACAGAGATGTTTAAATGATGGGAAAATACAGTAAACGTTTCAGCTATTTCTTCATTTAACTTATGCATTAAATCATCTAATACAATGATTTTATGACCATCCATATTATTCAACGATTTGATGTCGTAGATTCCTTCATGAAACTGAATTACATCTTTATATTCTGCAAATTTTTCCTGATAAACACTGTAACACCATATTATTTTTACTGGTTCTTGTTCAAAAATTTCCATCTCTCTTAATATGTTTAATAACAGAAAGGTTTTCCCGCATCCTGTGGGGCCTGATACACAAGACAAGTAGCAGGACTACGGAACATAAATTTACACACGTCCATACTCTTCAAATGTTCGATGTTTAATGTAAAGTCTTTATTGATATATATATATATATATATATATATATATATATATATATATATATATACTTTATTGTTATATATATATATATATATATATATATATATATATATATATATTCCAAAGTTTAATGAAGTTATTTTTCCACCAGAATGTGTGTTTCGGATAGGACTTGAAACAGTAAAACCCTACAGTAAGACAATAAAGCAGTAAAGACATAGCGCATAGCCAGGGTGAAGGGAGGGGCCCTCTGGGGCTATTTGCGCTACTGCCTTATTGAGTTATAGCTTTAAGGTAGAAAAAATATGTTTTTATTACAAAAATTTAACAGTGAACAAGGGTTTTGTATAAATAATAAAAAAAAAAAATTAAGAAAGTTTAAGTATAAAATAAAATAACTGTTTCATAGTACAGAAAACGGATTACTTGAAAAGAAAATACAAAGTAATGTAAACACTTTTATTAACGTTACAACTACGAAATATATTTAGCGTTCGCGCAGTAATATTGCGCCTGCGGGCGCTCGCGTCGTTTCCGGGCCGGGGGCGCGCCTGCGGGCGCGGGGCAACCTCGCGTTCGGTCATGCCAACCCTGCGATCGTTTAGAGAGTTGAAACCGTGATTCAGCAT
>JABUQX010096322.1:40000-44987 GCA_015478945.1 Trachelipus rathkii
ACTCCGTTACTTTTTTTAGCTTTGACTATGACATTAATTACAGGTATTTTTTAGGTAATTTATTGGTTGTGCATATTAAATTTCAAGCATTTCAATTATTATTAAAAAAACATAACCTCATGTAAGACCCTAGCGCACTCAAAGACTTGTCCCTTTACAACCACCAACGATTATTCTACCCAGCCATCCTTCCTGGCATTCAAAACTTCCTACTACCAAACACTCTGGCAATCCTGCATCATCCATTTCCTTTTCATCCAACCATATATCCTAAATATTTTAAACTCAGACATTTGTTGCGCTGCTCACTCATCTAATACTTCAACACCGATGTAACCAAGAACTTGGCCTACTCATAACCATACCTACTCTTATCTACTTTTACTTCAACATCTTTTCCCACCTGCCAATCTCTCTACTAATCCCTCTCAAACTCATCTTCAAGAATTGCCACAACAAAACCAAATCAATCCACATATAATAGGTTAGCGGCACCCTTCACTCCTCATCTCCATCATTCTAAAACCAATCCCGCCACCCTCTCTTAATTCTTTCATAGCCTCCATCACATCATACAATTGAATACCAAGAAGACAATCAACACAATCCCTCTGCCTCACTCCGCTGCTAATATTAAAGACAAACACTTTCAACTTCCATTTATTCTTAACACACGCTTCACACTACGTCATACATACTTTTTGAGATTCCCATTCAGACTTAACCACCGACACCAATATCATATAACACCTGCCATAAGAGCTCTTATTAATTCATATCGTAAGCCTGTTTACAAATGCCAAAACCCTGAATAAAAATTTATTCTTTCTCTCCGGTCCTCTTTGTCTTAAATCGTTTGTTTCAGAATAGCAAAGATTTGCATCACATCATCCCTCTACCCGACGACTTTTTCTTAAACCGAAAGGCTGCTTTTCACGAATCAGTCCTTCGAGTCACTTGAAAACACATATTCCTTTCGACCAAAATAAACCAGTGTTATATCATTCTTCCCGCACTACGCTAAAAAACATACATTCCCTATATTTCCCTACAGTTACCCTTATTTTGCCTTACCCCTTTATATAAAAGGTACTATACTGCTTTCAAACTCCAATAATCCGAACTCACCGCCTCCATAAACGCTTTGTTTACAACTCAAATCTAATCAACCACGCACTCGCCTCCGTTTTGACGCAATTTCATTCCACACGGTAATTCCATCCATAGACTGCATTATACCATTCTTCCAACTTTCTCCTCGCTATCTAACCAATTACCCACTCTCTCTTACTTAACGGATCTTATCCCCAAATACCTATTCCCTTTTCTGATCATTAAACCCCATCACACTTCGCCCACATCATTTATCACCCTCCTCTCATACGGCCAATGTTTGCATATTTATCGAAGTGTTACCCATATCATCCGCACACACATTCTATCTAGGTCACATTCAATTTCATCAGTCAAACGAAGCACCCAAGAGTCCTATTACATTATTCTAAATGTAGATTCTTATCTTTTATATATATAATTAATATATATATATAATATATATATATATATATTATATATTATATATATATATGCCGTATTATATATATATAAGTATATATATATGTATATTAAATATATATATATATATATATAATATATATATATATATAATATATCCAGCGGCGAACTACACAAATTTTTACTAACTCGTGCTCCCTCTCTCCTCTCTCTCTCTCTCTCTCTCCTCCTCAAGTAGCAACTTATTATATCCTTCTCTCCTTCTTCTCTCTCTCGTCTCTCTCTCATTCGTCACTCTCCTCCTCTCTCTACATCCCTATTCTCTCTTCTCTCTCTCTCCTCTCTCTCTCTCATCTCTCTCTCTCTCTCTCATCATCTCTCCACTCTGTCACTCCTCCTCCTCATATCTTCTTCCCGTCCTCTCTCTCTCTTCGCTCTCTCTCCTGTATATATATAATATATATATATACATAATATATATATATATCTCAGTTTATTATATATATATATTATATTTATTATATTTATATATTATATATATATATAATATATATTATACATATATATATATAATATTATTAAATAATATATATATATAGGGTTATAATATATTATATATATATATATATTATATTATTATATATATATATATATGATATACATATATACTATATATATATATACTATTATATATATATATATAATACGTTTTAAAATATAACTTCAACGATAAAAAATAAATATAGTCTCTCTCCTCCTAATTTACTATTTATACTTAAAAGAGGAATGACGAACATCAAAATGTAACAACGAATGCCAGGACAAGGCAACGCATAATACACACATTTTAATAGGATGTAATTTCCTCAAACTGGTACGGCAATTCCACTATTCGATTTGGACGAAGTCTATCCGGTTTTAAAAGCTGAATAATTACAATGTTAAGAGAGATGAAGGTTGCATATGGTTTTGTTTCAAATTTTAAAGATATTTTATTTTAATTGTAAATTTTTTAACTTATAGTTCAAAATTTAAACGGTATAAATAAAGAGAATTTTATCCAGCATTATGATATTTGTAAAGGATGCATGTTTAAATGAATGTGTTAAACGTCTAGAGGCAGACAAGAGCGGCACGAGCAGCCGAGCAGCACGGTGTAGGAGTCCTCCTAGATAAAATATATATATTATAATATAATATATTTTATAAAATATATCTATTATATAATATATATATATATATATTATATTATATATATATATATATATATATATATATATAGTATATAATTTATTATATATATATATATATATATATATATATATATATATAATATTATATATATATTATATATATATATTATACATATATTATATATATATATATATATATTAATATATTACATGTCTACATTATATATGTATAGTTCGAATCTTATTATTTTATTTTAATAATAACATTAATATATATTAATTATATATTTTTATATATTATATAGTATATATATATATTATATATATATATATAACTTAGTATATTATAAAAGGATTTTTTTTAGCCTGATGGGGTGGTCAATTGCTAATCCAAACCATTCAGGATAGTCCGAACAACAATGTATGACTAACAAAGTTAAGCGGAGGAAATAAGGATGTTATTTCGGGTTACAGTGAGAAAAAGTAGCGGAGTCTGTTACCTACTCGGTCTACTAAAAAAAACTAGTTCCGTTAGTAACGGAGTAACGGGTCGTGCGTGTAGTATATGTAGCGACTAATGCTGCATGTAATGTTGCAAATGTTACAAGCAAAATTTGCAACATTTTGGCAACATTGATATTTTCCGCGGTATTATGGCGAACGATTTTTGTGTCAATTATAGTTTTTGGGTACGGAGAAGCGTTTTCCGGGGTCAACAGCTCGTTTGGACCAACCCCAAGGCCCTGATGCACCGCACCACGCACGCACGACCGCCCTATTCGCTCGTGCGGACAGAGTCATCACACGCACCAGCGGCCGGTTTGATATTTTCTCGCTCGCGTCCATTTCTATTATTCACTACTTTACTTGAGCTTTTTTTTTATTATTCTTAACCGTTAATGCGAAATATTTCAATCTTTTTATATATTTCACGTAGGATAATGTATCTAGGCCTAACGAATCATTGAACGATGGTAGGTACATGGTTGTAACGTCGTATGAAAAAAAACACTCGTAAAGTAAATTGTGAAAATACAATTCATGGATCCTACGTGAATATAATAAAAAGATTTGAAATATTTTCGCATTAACCGCGTGTTAGATAAAATAAATACTAAAATTAAAAGAGGGACTCGTAAAGTATATGAATAATGAGAAACATGATGCGACGAGAAAAGACCAAACGGCGCTGGGCGGTGCGTGCGAGCGGTGCGAGCGGTGCGTGCGTGCGGTGCGTCAGGGCCTTGGGGTTGCTCCAAACGCGTCGTTGACCCCGGAAAACGAGCTTCTATGTACCGAAACTTATTTGACCCAAACACGTCAATAAATACGCGAAAATTATTAATAATACAAAATGTTGCATGATGGTGCAAATTTTGTTTGCAACATTTGCAACATTAAATGCAACATTGCAAGGTTGCATGCAACATTGCTCACCTGCGAAGTCGCTAACATATATTCTCGTGTAGAGCCCACTCTAAGAATATATCATATAATATATTATATATATATATATAATATTATATATATTATATATATATATATTATATATTATATATAATATAATATATTTATATTATAATATATATATATATAAATATATATATATATATATATATATATATATATATATTATTTAAATATATATATATATTATAGTCTTATATATATATTATTAATATATATTTATATATATATTTCATTATATATATTATATAAAAAAAGCTCTAGTAACATATCCATTTTTTTTCATCAGTTCGAAAGACCATCCCCTATTCAACAATTATTCTAAATCAGATTCCTTTATAATAATTTAATATATATAATAGTATATATATTTAATTATAATATTATTTATTATATATATATACTATATATTATTAATTATATTTATATATATTAAATATTATATATATTATATATATATATATTATAAATTTATATATATATATATATAAATAGTATATATATATATATATTATATTATATATACATATATATATCATATATATTATACATATAATATAGTATATATATATATATATATTATAATATATTATCTATATATAAATTATATACATTAATAATATAATATATTATATAATAATAAATATAATTATAATATGAATATATATATATTATATATATATATAAATAATTATATTACTATATATATATATATAATATATATATATATATACTTATATAAATTATATTAATATATATAATACTAAATACGTGTAATATTTGATATATATAATACGGTATATTTATATTAG
>JABUQX010096323.1:0-5000 GCA_015478945.1 Trachelipus rathkii
AGAGGGGGAGTTATGATATATGTATTTTGTATTTATATATTTATATATATATTGGTGTTTGTTGTATAGTAGTTTAAGTATTAGTATATTTAGGTGGTTGTTTTTTTTATAGTATTATTATATATTAGTGTATAGGTAGTACGTCTGTATATAGTTATCCTATATTTATTTAGTGCGTAAATTGGTCAAATCGAGGTATTTGTTGTGATTCGAGAGAGTCAGATTTAAAAGAAGATGAATGATGGCAAAGACCAACTGTCCTTGGATAACAAAGTAGCCAGTACCATACACAAACTAAACCTAAGCCAGAAAACTACTTAAGAAAAAGAACATCAAATAAATGACGAATTTGTTGGGCCAATGAACCGTGATGAATCACACAAAGTTCAGAAGAATGGAGTTGGCTTCATGTTTAATGAACACTAAGTGAATAGAGGCCAAAGTTAGAACTAAAAGATGTAAAATAAAAGTGTAAAGCAACAAATGAAAGAGTGAGAAAAGGAAGTATAAAAGATAAAGGTAAAATTCTTACCCCCATTGGTAGATGGGGTAGATTTTCAAAATGAGAAGAACTAAGAATCAATCGCACCCAATGATAAATTGGTGAAGGTTCTAGAAAACAAAAAAAAATAATATGGGTATTTTAAAAATTTGAAGAGTAAAGTTATAAAGCATAATCAAAGTATAAGATGCAAAAAAATATTTCCTAAAAATTTGTTAATACCTATTATGATATGGTTTGTTACTATCTTTGGTAAGTGATAAGGATGTTAAATAATAATATTCAATACTTATAAATTTCAGTAATAATATATATTTGTAAAAAGAGAAAAAAATAGAAGGGTTGAAGTGAACAAGGAAAAATATAAAAACACTTATCCAGAATGAACTTGGGTCATGGGTGTCTCATGTTCTAGCCCCACTCTCTGTAGAGTTTATTAAAGACTTAATTTCTTCCACCTCAAATTAAAATTTTAAAGTTAACTTATTTTTTGCATACCAGAAGCACTAGTCCCAAAACTATTATCCAATCTTTCTTCAGTAAAGCCTGAGGCAAAATAGTATTGAAAATGTTAACTAATTCCTTATCTCTAAATTTATTAAATTTTCCATTTTTATATTCTTACTTTGAAATTTATAAAAACAAAAACTTTTTTGGTTTTTATTACTACCTTCTTTGCTAAATTGATTTGTTACTGTCTTTGTCTTTCTTATTGAGTGGGAAAGTTCATTTTTAATATTCATATCATTTTCTAAATCTTCCTCTTGACAATTATCCTTGAATATTTTAAAACATCTAACCTTTACTTTGATGTTCTCACTCATTTCTGTATTCCACCAAATAGGTTTTCTTTTTCATAAAGACATAAAGAATATAGAGACAGTAAAAAGCACGGTATACGTTGGCATCTGAAGTATTTATTAAGAATTTTCTTAGTGTCCCCACACAATAAATAATAAATAATAATAATAGATGTATATTAATAGAGTATATAATGTAAATAATAGATATATAGAGGTTACTATTGAGATTTATAAGTAGAATAATTATTTATAGTTATGATTGGGGGAATAATAATTTATTAATATTATAATAATTTAATATAATAAGAAATAATAATAATTTAATAATAATAATATAATAATAATAATAATAATAATAATAATGATAATTAATAATAATAAATTTAATAATAATAATAATAAGTTAAATTAAATAAACAATAATGACAGTAAGTAATAACAATTAAATTTATACTTTTTTTTACCAATTTTTAAATTTTTCTGTTTGGTATCTCCTGTATTCTATTGGTATTGGTTTGTTATCAGCACATTTTTACTGATACTGATACCAAAAGAAAAGTAACGACACTGATTACCTTTGTAATAATGTATAGGTATTAGTAATATAGTAATATTTATATATATTAATGTGTTGTAAGGTTATTTTTTATTTAGTGTTTTTGTATATTGGTTATATATATATATATATATATATATATATAATATATATATATAATATATATATATTATATATATATATATATAAATATATAATATATATATATATATTAGTAATATATTTTAATATATATATATATTACTATTATATTATATATAATTATTTGGTATATTATATAGTATTGATAGTGTTGGTAATTTGTTATTAGTGTATATATATATATTTATTAGTATATTTATATATTATATGTGAGTTAGTTATGATATATGATATATTAATATAATATATAGGTGATATATATAGTTATTTAAAATTCATTAAAATTTAGGGTTATAGTTGTTTTGAATAAAAAAAAATATTTTTTATTTGCTTTTTCAGAGATACTGCTTCATATAATTATAAACTTGCGACATTAAGAGTTGCCTGATGGGTTTCAGTCGGGCGCAAGCTTCTAATTTATGTATTCAGGACCGGTTGATTTGCGTTCTCGCAGAGACGCGGTGTGAATGCGTCACCAAATGCATATGAACTTCGAAATGCTCTATGGTAAGATACTAGATGGTGTGTAGTGTTTTTGATTTAATGGTGACAGTCTTACATAATTTTGTTATAACGATTAAGAACTGTGTTCCTTTGTCACTAAAGAAAAAGGATGTGTGATAGGAGAAGATGACATTTTAACGAGGCTATACTCGAGGGTATCTAGGAACCTTGTACCGGGGCCGGGTCGGCTATAACCGTGCGTGTTTTTGTTTTTGGGGCTGCTCGCTCCGGCCGCCAGCAAATCTGAGCCCCGGTCGGTCCTAAACCCTAGGAGTTTGTAGATATTAGTTGTTAGTATTTGAATGGATTAGTTTTTCTATTTGTAGTTCCTCTTTTTTAAATTCAGACTAGTTTCATACAGTATAGATTAAGTTTGGTGCTAATCTTGTGCATGTAGTGTTTGCTGTCTGATCGCTCTTCAGATATTGTTGGTTTTTAGAGCTCTCAGGTCGTCAGTGGGTCAACCAAAATGGGTACTATAAGAATCTCAATACATTGACTCTGCATTTATTGATTCTATGAGGTAAGATACTAAGTCTTGAGTACTAGTTCTTGTTTTTTTGGTATTATCTTCGTTCAAGGTTTGATTGGTTTTTCTCGAATTTTTGTTTTTTATTTAGGTTTTGTGAATGGTCTTTTGGTTATGAACTGTGTTTATCAGTTATGTTCAGTATATTGGGATGTGGGTTTGGTTCCAATCATTATATATTGACATTAAGAGAGTGTTGGTTTGTACATCCTGTTGGTGGCGGTGTTGTGTAATCGAGGTGGTGGTCTATTGGTGTTGTAAGGGATGAAAATGAGGAGTGGCAATAAGTGTGATTTGAGTGTGGTTGTGTAAAATAAATGTAGGGATTATCATTTATGTATGCTATGTAATTTATTTTACTTTTCTTTTCTTTTCTTTTATTAGTATACGAGAGTTGGTGTAGATAGAGAACGGTAAGTGAAAGGAAGAGTAATGATTGATTTGTTTATTGGTGAAAAGAATAATATAATTGATATAATAATAATAATAATATTAATAATAATAATATAATAATAGATAATAATAATAATAATAATAATAATAAATAATTAATAATATTTAATATAATAATAGATAAATATAATAGGAGTGATGGAACTTAATAATAATATAATACCCATAATTGGAATATAACTTAAAATATTTTCCTCATATTTTGAACCTAAGAATGAAAACAAAGTATCTTTTTTATTTTCAGATATTTGTACATCTCCAGTACTTCTTAAAACTCCTCATGAAGCTGGGCAAACACAAATAAAACAAAACCGTGGTCTTTCCTCCTCTCCAGATATGTTTTCCTTCACATCTTCATCAACAAATGTCCGAATAACGCACCACCAAAGTAAAATCTCAGAAAGCAATAGAGACACTCCACTTATTTCTACAACAGGTGAGATAGACTCCTCATTCATTTTCATAATAATAGGTTAAATTATGAGATTTCTCTGTTTCCTTCTTTCTTCATCTTCCTGTTTTCTCTTTTAACTCGAAAGCCAAAGGGTTTTGGTGCGTGCTGCACCGGAAAAGATAGCTAGTGAAGGGAAATGACAATGAAGTCGAAAGAAAAAAAACCAACAAAACCACCAATTTCATTCCTCTCAACTAAGATATCCGCCCAAAACTTCATAACAGCGTGATGGACTTACACAGTGACAAATCATCAAGTGTTGGGTTTATCCCTGGGCTTTGTGGCCCACTACCACGTGCCCTCACAAACTTCCTCCATACATTCCTATCACGCGCCAATCCTCTTGCTTCGATCAGGTTCCCACCTTTTCCAACTGAGTCAATCCATCTCTTTTTTTGATCTAAAGATTGATTTATGAAAGGACAAATTTTGATTTGCTCGCTGTGACTGAAACAAAGATGAAAGGAAACGGTAAAAATGAGTGGTGTGGTGTGAAATGTGTGTGTGCTGGTGTGGAAAGGAATGAGAGGGGGAGAGGAGGAGTTGCAATTTTGGTGAGTGACTTGTGGTACAAAGCTATGGTAGACTTTGTGTGTCAGAGTTCTAGAATTCTAATGGTTAAATTTAAGTTTGAAAAGGTCAAGGTATTTGTGGTTGGGGACGCATGGTCCATGCTGAGGTGAACGTTGAAAGAGAGTACAAATTTTCCGGGATAACCCTGAATGATGTATTTGGATGGGGTGAGTAAGGAGCTTCAGATTGATAGTGTTGGGAACCTGAATGGTGTTGGATAGGTGATCAAAAAAAGGGATGATATAAACAGGTGGTTTTTGGGGTGTCGGGAGAAAATGAGAGGTAGGAAGGTGATTGATTTCTGTGATGAGAGAGGTATGTGTGTAAGTAATACTTTCTTTAAACACAAGAGTATCCATAAGTATACTAGAGTTGGTGTAAGGTAGAATGATGGTATCCGAAGTGAAAGTTAATGATTGATTTTGTGTTGGGTGAAGAAAGAAGTTGAAGTATGTGTTGGATGTTTAATATCAGTGAGGGGTTAG
>JABUQX010096323.1:10000-15000 GCA_015478945.1 Trachelipus rathkii
TATATATATATATATATATATATATATATATATATATATAATAATATATATACTATATTATATATATAATATCTATATATATATTATATATGAGGGGATAAATATATTATATATATTATTATATTATATATATATATATATATATATAATATATATATAATATATATATATATATATATAATATATATACTATATATATATATATATATAAGCTTCTTAACAGCTCAACTGATACATTATTACTAAATCATCACAATATTGATTAAATTTTAAATAACCAATATTTCTTTTTGATTTTCAGACGTGTGTTCATTTCAAATACTTTTAAAGACTCCTCTTACAGAAATGAAAACACCGAAAGAACAAAACCTTGGTCTTTCTTCCTCTCCCATGTATGGAAAGATAAATGCTAAGGGTTTTGCATCGAGGAAACAACGCTTACAAACTGGACAGCTGCATGTCGATAGTAGAGGAAAATTAATTGAAGAAAAAAAATTTAAAAATATCAACTGTCAGTGTCGCATGAAATGCTATGAAAAGTTGACCGTAAATGAAAGTCAAATTCTTTTTAATAGATTCTGGTCTTTGGGTAATTGGCAAACTCAATCATTATTCATTGTGCAAAGTGTGAAGGTACTTTCTATCCAAAGACGAACAGCTATGACACATAATAATAGAAATTTTAGCAGAAAGTTTTACCTTAATGGTAAAAATGTATGTAAATCAATGTTTCTTAGCACGCTTGGAATTTCTAACAAAAGGCTCGACTATGCACTTAGAGTAAAGAGCAAAGGAGGATTAATTTCACCCGACAAAAGAGGAGGTCATCCACCAAACAAGACTCCTACTTCCACTCTTGATAAGATTGAGAAATTTTTAAATGCTTTCCCAAAATTTCAATCTCACTATTCTTTGAATAAAAGACAATACTTTAAACCCGGACTCACAATTCAAAAGTTATATGAACTTTACTTAGAAGAATTAGAACAAAATAATGAAGAACAATATAAAGTAAGCTATAGAATTTTCGTTAAATGCTTTAAATCTTAAAATGTAGATATCTACATTCCAAAAGCTGACACATGTCAAATGTGTGATAAATTGAAAATTCAGATTAATTCTGCCACCCCTGAAGAAAAATTAGATTTAATTAACACTTATGAAGCCCATCTTAGAAGAGCATATTACGCACGCGAGTATCTTAATAAAAAGACGTCAGATTCAAAAAAAGATAAAACAATACTCTGCTTCACTTTTGACATGCAAAAAACACAACCCATCCCTTATTTAAATACAAGTGTTGCATTTTATAAAAGGCAGCTATGGTTATTGAATTTAGGAATAAATACCAGACATAACAACAAAGGATATATGTGCCTCTGGACTGAAGGAGAGGAGCTAATGAAATATGTTCCAGCATTTTTCATTTCTTAAAAAGCCAAGATTTAAATAATATTAATGAAATTGTAACTTTTAGTGATAGTTGTGGGGGTCAGAACCGAAACAAGACAATGATATCCTTCATGATGTTTGCACTTTGCCATTTTAATATTGACAGTTGGGAGCACACATATCTAGAGTCGGGGCATTCGTTTCTGCCTAACGACTCTGATTTCGCTAAAATAGAAAAGAAGAAAAATAGAGTTGAGAGAATCTTTTCACTTGATGAGTGGGTTCAGCTTATTAAAACTGCAACCAGAGTACCATATGAGATCCTAAGAATGAAAGGAAAAATGTTAAATTTCAAAAGTAATCTTAAAAACCTTTGCTTTCGCAACCGTAATGAAGAAGGAAGTGCTTTCTGTTGGCTCTCTTTGAAATGGTTTAAAATAAGAAAACTAGAAGGAAAAATTCAGTACAAAGCATCATTAGATCCAAATGTTTCTGAGCATGTAGTAGACTTTGCTCCAAAGAAAGGAATAAATTTTCAAGAAAGTTTGCCAGAATGTTGCCCATCGGTAAATATTTCCTTAGAAAAATTCAAAGATCTTCTTTCGTTATTGACCTACATTCCACAAAAGGACCGTGAATTTTTCCACTCTTTCTCACGAAACCTAAGTAAGAAAACCAAAGAATTTGAAGATCTACCCGATGAGGAAAATAGCGACGAAGAATGATCTAAAAACTATGTTGCAACAATATATATGAGTCACAGGAGACTTTACTCTCCATCAGCGGGATTCGAACATTGGACTATATATATAGCATATATATATATATATGAGTCAGCAGACTTACTTCCAATCGTTGATCATTGGACTCTGCGTCGCAGAGTTAACAATAACCGGATGCTCCAACCACTAGGCCATCCACGTCCCCAAAAAGAACGCTTCAAGCGTAGTTTTTAAAGCACCCGGCTTTCTCATCCCATAATTGCTGAGTACTCAAAGGCCTGGCCCCCATTTTACACATGTATTACATTGAGAGCCACTTCACTGGTTTGTGATCTGAATATTGACTCCACATGAACAACTGAGAGCAGAGTATATATATAAAGAATAGCAGGGAGAGAAAGAAGAAAGAGAGTAGAGAGAGAGGCAGAACACAGTAGAAAACATGATATAAAAGAGGATACAAATACACAGAACGAAAAGTGTGCCCAAAATGAAACTCAATCGAAACGACGTCATACGCTCTACCAATTTACCCTTACATAGTCAATATCAGATTCGTAATTTACATTCATGCAACGGACAAATGAACGAGTCAATAGATAGCCTTATTATTAGACGCTCGCTCTCGTCTGCCTCTTGTAATATGTGTGTGAAGTTGCACTCATCCTCATTTTATGTGTCATAGTTGTCAAGCTTTAAATATCCATTACCTAATAAACTGTTATTCATAATCAATGATAGACTATTATCTTGTGATAAATATATTATACCTTTAATATACGAACACCCAAGCCGAACTGTGTAGTGATTATCCTCAATGTGTTTCCTCTTTATATTGATTAACATACCTAGGGCTTTATTACATCTATGCATTGAATTATCATCAGAATATCCATCAATATCATACCGAAGCACAAGCGCTTCATATATATATATATATCGTTAAACAGCATATATATATATATATATATATATATTATATATAATTATATATATATATATATATATATATATATATATATATATATATATATATATATATATATATATATATATGTGTTACTTAGTTTGTGTGAGAATATATGTAGAGATTGAGGCGGAGTTAGACACGGGATGTTTTATGTCTCTGGATCTTAATTGTATATGGATGGGGTGATGGAAAAACTAATGGTAGAAGTGGGAAATTGGGCTGTAAGAGTGACACAGATTGGTCGAGTATGGAGTGTCTTACTCTATTTTATATGCAGATTATTTGGTTTTCTGTGTTGAATCAATAGAAAGTTTGAAGAAAGTGTGTAAAACATGGCAACAGCGATAGTTAAGGAGAGGATGGCTTGTAGAATAATATTGGATGGCGAGCAATTAGAACAGGTTTTTGCTACTAAATACTTAGGTTACATGTTGAATTAAAAGGGAACAAATGATGAGTGAGTGAGTGGCTGGTGCGATTAATTTTTTGGAGAATACAAAGTCTTGAATGTACTAAGGTCTTACATAAGGGTGTTTGGTGCCGGTGTTGTTATATCGTAGTGAAACCATGGTTTAGAATAAGAAGCATAGATGGATCTAAGGTGCAAGCTGTACTGATGAATAATCTTTGTATTGTGTTGCGGTTGAAAAAAGTTCGGAAAATTATAAATAAGAAAGTAAGAGATGCGTTTTATTATTTTAAATACTAATTACATTTAGTAAAGTTTTTCTTTAATTTTTTTTCCTCCTATCAAAAGATATAAAAACTTAAAGACAAAAGCCAGTAAATACTGAGAAGAACATAAACTTGACCAGTTTATGAAAACATCGGAGGTTTGCTCGTTAAATATTTTTATGAAATAGACAGATCTTAGGGCTAATATATTCGCACATTATCATAGTAGTTTTTTTTTTACGATGAAAATATAAAACATTGAATTAGAATACTTGTGGTATCAATTATTATAAACTGTGTTCATAGCTAAATCAAAAAGTTGTTATAAGACTGCTGTCTAGATTAAAACTAGGGAGAGCGATTTTATAAAGAGGGATTCTAAAATTGGTAGATCGGTTGGTTGGCTGATTTGAGCAATATTAAAAAAGGAGTTAGTTTTAATGGTGTGATTTTCAGGAAGGCAATGATACCTAATAGAGGAACTATTTTTATAATAAATAATTGTGTTCTGTATGAGACTCGTTTGCATTCTGATATCTTGACACCGAATTGCTGGATTCTACTACCTACGTAGGTGATATCGCCGCCATATTTATATATTATCGATGTTCTCAAAACTTTCGGGGATCTTTCCTTATGATTTATTAGTGAGTGAATGGTGCAGCCGTTTGTAAAAACCAGTTATTTTTAAATAAGGGAAAGATTTTTAGGATGTTGGATAAATCCTTTTCATATTATGAATAACATCATTAAAAAGAACCTTGATGTATATTTTCTTACGGGGTACAGTGGGGTAGATAGAAGGAGATTTATAGTTTTGAGGAAAAGGTTTTGTGGTTTTTGTTGAAAATAATTTGGTTAGAAATTCTCTGAGAGAAGTGAACTACTTAGGCGTGAGAAGGAAAGAAGTAGAAGGAAGATATCATTTGTAAATGAGGGTGTTCATACAGTTAATTTTAAAATTGAGAAGCTGTGGCTGAAGAGATTTGTGCCTAACATAGATCGAGAAGTTAACTTTCAGAAAAATAGAAGTTTGAAATTTAATCTCACTTTTTGAATGTAGAAGTCACTAAAATCAGCAAAAAAAATAAGAAATATATATATATATATATATATATATATATATGTAAGATATATAAAAAGACGTTATAGAAGATATATATTGTAGGTGATAGTTTTGGTGCTGTTGTTATCATTATATATATATATATATATATATATATATATATATATATATATAT